>JAVSCE010010187.1:0-165596 GCA_032199065.1 Smutsia gigantea
AATGAAGTACTGATACATGCTACAACACAAAAGAACCTTGAAAATACTGTGCTAAGTGAAAGAAGCCAGTCAGAAATGACCACATATTGCATGATTCCATTTATATAAAATATCCAGAAGAGGGAAATCTATAGAGAGAAAGTAGGTTAGTGGTTGCCGTGGGTTGCTGGAAGGTTGGGGAAAATGCAGAGGACTGCTAATGGGTACTGGGTTTCTTTCTGGGATGATCAAAGTGTTTTAGTTGATAGTGGTAATTGTTGCACGACTCTGTGATTACACCAAAGGCTGAACTGTATAATTTAAATGGGCAAATTGTATGATGTATGTATTATATGTCCATAAAGCTGTTATTTTTAAAAAAGAGTATTTGGATCTTCTAATGATAAAGTGCTATCTGACTTAATGCAATATCTTTTGAAATTTTAAAGTCAGTATTCTCAATTCTAGCCTTTATGTCCAAGACTGAATATAGAATACCCCCAGAATGACTTTTCACATGTCACTTATCAAACTCTCTCAGGCATTCATCCATTTAGTCAGTTTTGCATCTCCATGTTTTTATATATATGTATTTTTTTTAACTTGGCAAAACTGTATTAATTTCGTTTGGGAGCTAACAGGTTTACCCAACATTTTAAGTTCCTAAGTACTTACCAGACTTGTTCTACAACTTCATTTCAATAAATACATGACTTGCTAGATTTTTTATAACAGAGGAGTTTAATAGTGGTAAGTAAGCCTGAGATTCTAAGCCACATAAACTATTCACTCCATTCTGTTGATTCTGATTCCTAAATATCTTCTCGGTATTCCCACCACCATCTTAGTGCAATCCTAAATCAGTTCTTATTAGAAATAGTGCAAAAGCCTTCCAAGAAGTCTTTCTGCTTCTTTACTCCAATTTTCTCCACACAGCCACAGGAATCCTTGCTTTATCAAACAGTAATATTTTTAATACAAAACTCTATGACGTTGCCACTCCCCTACTTTAAAACCTTTCAGCATCTCTACCATCACATATATGGCAAAATCCCAGGTCCTCTGGCATAAAAATCTCTTCTTAATGGGGCCTCTGACTTCTTTCTTTGGTCTCATTTTCCTCTAATACATTAAGTGACCAAACTTCCCGTCATGACCCAAATATACTTTAGTCTATCCTGCGTCCATACCATGTATTTGGTTCATGATCTTCACTCTGCCCTTCCAGTATCCTCGGCCAAACGCCTATATATATTCTAGGTCTCAGCTCATTAACAACCCTGGGGAACCACTCTGCCTCGCTGAGGAAGTCTTAGGCATTCCTTTCTTATTGCTCTCATATATTCCCTAATTAAAGCTCTGATAGATTGTACTGTATAGCAATTTTCTGTTTTGGTATCTGGTTTCCTACCACCCTATGAGATCCTTAAGAAGCAGGAAGTATTGTTTATCTTCTACAGAGCCTTAGAAGCTAGAATATAAGATCTTAATAAAGGGCTTTGAATGAAAATGCATGATAATCAAAATTTATATGGACCTTGATAGTTTGCCAAAAAAAAATGGGGTGCCCATATTTTCTTATTTTACTCTAAGAATAAATCTTGAAGTAGGCAGGTCTGGTATTATTTGAATTTTACAGATGAGGAATTCTGAGTTAATATCTATCACCAATTGTCAGCTGGTTTAAAAAAATGAGAAACTTCATTTAGAAAAATCTTACTTGTTATACATTTTTTTATGTAGGAAAAACTTTAAAGTAAGGTTTAAGTATACTTGTCAATAGCAAAACAAACTGCTTATCAGTTTCTGAAGTGAAAAAATGTTGGCCAGTGAGGCCTACACATATCCTTTAATCTATCACTCCAAAGTCAACCACAAATATTAAGGACCTGTAAGAGGGACAGTTAATACATATACTTATCAAGTCTTGAATCTTATTTTGAACCCAGTCTTCTGTTTCTACTTAATTCTACTCTGGTTCTGTCACTCCTATCAGCTTTTCATTTTGCCTCATTTTTCTGATTTAATGATCTCATTGATAAGACCTTGGATTCCCTTGGTAACTATTTTGATATTCTATGACTAATGTTTCTGGTTGCTTTGCTGGACACTCCATACTTGTTAAAATTAGTACAAAGTAGTCTTTATCCTGCATTCTAAGTCTTTTATCAGTTAACCCAATCCCACTGCAATAATAGTAGGAAAAGTTACTTCATGCTTATGCTGTAGCAGTCCTAACCCTGTTGTAAGTGTAAACATCAATGCATCCAATAGGATACTTTTAGAACTTCTCTAATTTTGTATTTAAAAGCAACAAACTTTATCATTGCCTATGGTTTCTTTTCCATCTAAAATTAATTTCTTTTAGGTGACTATAGGTCTTCTAAATAAACTGCAGAAAGGTGTAACAATAACACATATAATAACGAAGCACATCTTGTCTTCACATGCACAAATAAAAGAGCAAAAGAGGAAGGAAAGAGCACTGGGGAGGCCTGGATTAAAGCTCTAGTTCTAATTAATGGCATCTGACACTGGGCAATTTAACATCTCTCAATCACAGTTTTTCCATATGCTTGTGACTCTGTATTTTTTAAAATAACATCAGTAATGCCTTTTTTAAACATTCTGCCAGTTTATTCAGAATGTTCAAATGTCCTATCACATGGCCTTCCCCATGAGGCCTTTCCGGGCCACATTATTTAAAAATCATCACCATATCACCAAAACCATTTCTTCTTGGCACTTATGACCATCTAAAATACTACATGCTTTATTTATTTTTCATCCTTATTGTCTGCCTCCTCCACAAGACTATGGACTAATACATCTATTTTGTTCATTACAGTATCTTCAGAAGCCTAGAACAGTCCTGGCACACAGGATGTGCTCAATGAGTATTTATTGGATGAATGAATGAATGAATGAGTGAATGAACGAATGAATGAAAAGACAATACAAAAAGGTTGGCAAGTTGAGGAGCTGTTTAATTCCAAAAAGTTACTAACTTAAGAAAGTAAATCGGAAAATCTTTTCAAAAAGTTTCCACAAACTAATCAAAAAAATTGAGTAAAATAAACCAATGTCCATACTTGTTTTAACGTTTCCTAAGTATAAATTTGATAAAGCAAAATCATTACACTTGATTAGTATATTTATTCCACCATTCAATAAACCTGACTTATAAAGCACATAGCACAGACGCTCCTGTTGGCACTCAGACCTCTTCTACTTTTAATAGTGCTGAAACTTAAAAATTTGACTTACCATTCAAACGATCTATTAGTACAATAAACTCTTTTCTATATTTATACAAAAGTTCTCAAATTCATTACAAGGACTTAGAATCTACCAATTCACTTGTATTAGCTAGTTTGATTTTACTTAAAACACAGCAGCGGACTTCCGGGAAGATGGCGGTGTGAGCAGGGCGGCAGAAATCTCCTCCCAAAACTATATTTATGTAAGAAAACACAGCAAATACACCTGTTCCTAAAAGAGAGATGAGAATACACAGAAAAGCACACAGCGTGCAGCCATACCCAAGAGGACTCGGCACCCCAAGAGGCGGTCTTAAAGAGCCCAGCTGACATACGTGGCAACTATCAGTGACCACTTCTATAGCCAGGAAAAGAGAGAGGAATATGGTTCAGACCAAAATCAACCAGACAACCCCAGAAAGGGAGCCTGAAGGGATGGACATGCACAGTCTTCCTGAAAAGAATTGAGAATAAAAGTCATAATCATGCTGATGGACCTACAGAGAAATGTGCAAGAGCTGAGGGAGGAAGTGAGGGAAGTGAGGAAAGACAATGCAGAAACCAGACAAGCGATTGAGGGGCTTAACAGCAGAATGGATGAGATGCAAGAGACTGTTAATGGAATAGAAAACAGAGAAAAGGAATACAGAGCAGCTGAGGCAGAGAGAGATAAAAGGATTTCTACAAATGAAAGAATATTAAGAGAACTGTGTGAAAAATCCAAACAGAACAATATTCGCATTGTAGGAATACCAGAGGAAGAAAGAGAGGAAAAGGGATAGAAAGTGTCTTTGAAGAAATAATTGCTGAAAACTTTCCCTCGCTGGGGAAGGAAATAGTCTCGCAGTCCACCGAAGCCTACAGATCTCCCAACACAAGGGACCCAAGGAAGACAACACCAAGACACATAATAATTAAAATGACAAAGATCAAAGAAAAAGACAGGGTATTAAAGGCAGCTAGAGAGAGAAAAAAGATCACCTACAAAGGAAAACCCATCAGACTATCATCAGACTTCTCAACAGAAACCTTACAGGCCAGAAGAGAATGGCATGATATATTTAACGTTTTGAAACAGAAGGGCCTAGAACCAAGAATATAGTATCCAGCACGATTATCATTTAAATATGATGGAGGGATTAAACAATTTCCAGACAAACGAAAGTTGAGAGAGTTTGCCTCCCATAAAACACCACTACAGGACATCTTAAAGGGACTGCTCTAGATGGAAGCACACCTAAGGCTAAAAAGATGTCACCAGAGAAAATAAAATCATAGCAAAGAAAGCAGAAGATACAAATACTAACTAAAGGCAAAGAATAAAACACCTACTACAGAAAGAATGGAGGAGGAGGAATAAGAAGGGAGAGAAAGAAAGAAACATCAGACAGTGTTAATAATTACTTAACAAGCAAGTTAAGTTAGATTGTTAGATAGTAAAGAAGCAACCCTTGAACCCTTGGTAACCACGAATCTAAAGCCAGCAAGGGCAATAAGTACATATCTATCAATAATCACCCTAAATGTAAATGGACTGAATGCACCAATCAAAAGACACAGAGTAACAGAATGGATAAAAGAGCAAGACCCATCTATATGCTGCCTACAAGAAACTCACCTCAAATCCAAAGATATACACAGACTAAAAGTGAAGGGATGGAAAAAGATATTTCATGCAAACAACAAAGAGAAAAAAGCAGGTGTTGCAGTACTTGTATCAGACAAAATAGACTTCAAAACGAAGAAAGTAGCAAGAGATAAAGAAGGACATTACATAATGATAAAGGGGTCAGTCCAACAAGAAGATATAACCATTATAAATATATATGTACCCAACACAGGAACGTCAGCATACGTAAAGCAAATACTAGCAGAATTAAAGGAGGAAATAGACAGCAATGCATTCATCTTAGGAGACTTCAACACACCACTCACTCCAGAGGACAGATCAACCAGACAGAAAATAAGTAAAGACACAGAGGCACTGAACAACACACTAGAACAGATGGACCTAACAGACATCTACAGAACTCTACACCCAAAAGCAACAGGATACACATTCTTCTCAAGTGCACATGGAACATTTTCCAGAATAGACCACATACTAGGCCACAAAAAGAACCTCAGTAATTTCAAAAATATTGAAATCCTACCAACCAACTTCTCAGATCACCAAGGTATAAAACTAGAAATAAATTTTAGAAAGAAATCAAAAAGGCTCACAAATACATGGAGACTTAACAACACTCTCCTAATTAATCAATGGGTTAACGACCAAATCAAAACAGAAATCAAAGAATATATGGAGACTAATGACAACAACAACCCAAAGCCACAACTTCTGTGGGACGCAGCAAAGGCAGTTCTAAGAGGAAAGTATATTGCAATCCAGGCCTATTTAAAGAAGGAAGAACATTCCCAAATGAATAGTCTAAAGACACAATTACTGAAATTGGAAAAAGAAGAACAAATGAGGCCCAAAGTCACCAGAAGGAGGGACATAATAAAGATTAGAGAAGAAATACATAAAATTGAGAAGAACAAAACAACAGAAAAAAATCAATGAAACGAAGAGCTGGATCTTTGAAAAAATAAACAAAATAGATAAACCCCTAGCCAGACTCATTAAGAGAAAAAGAGAATCTACACACATAAACACAATCAGAAATGAGAAAGGAAAAATCACGACGGACCCCACAGAAATACAAAGAATCATAAGAGAATATTATGAGAATCTCTATGCTAACAAGCTGGAAAACACAGAAGAAGTGGACAACTTCTTAGAAAAATACAACCTTCCAAGAATGACCAAGCAGGAAACAGAAAAACTAAACAGACCAATCACCCACAATGAAACTGAAGCAGTAATCAAAAAACTACCCAAGAACAAAATCCCCGGGCCTGATGGATTCACCTCTGAATTCTACTAGACATAGAGAGAAGAAATAACACCAATTCTCCTTAACGTTTTCCAAAAAATAGAAGAGGAGGGAATACTTCCAAACTCATTCTATGAAGCCAGCATCACTCTAATACCAAAACCGGGCAAAGACCTCACCAAATAAGAAAATTACAGACCAATATCCCTGATGAACGTAGATGCAAAAATACTCAACAAAATATTAGCAAACAAAATTCAAAAATACATCAAGAGGATCATACACCACGATCAAGTGGGATTCATCCCAGGGATGAAAGGATGGTACATTCGAAAATCCATCAGCATCATCCACCACATCAACAAAAAGAAGAACAAAAACCACATGATCATCTCCATAGATGCTGAAAAAGCATTTGACAAAATTCAGCATCCATTCCTGATTAAAATTGTCAACAAAATGGGTATAGACGGCAAGTATCTCAACATCATAAAGGCCATATATGACAAACCCACAGGTAACATCATACTGAATGGCGAGACGCTGAAAGCTTTTCATCTAAGATCGGGAACAAGACGGGATGCCCACTCTCTCCACTGTTATTCAACATAGTACTGGAGGTCCTAGCCACAGCAATCAGACAAAACGAAGACATACAAGGCATCCAGATAGGTAAAGAAGAAGTCAAATTGTCACTATTTGCAGATGACATGATATTGTACATAAAAAACCCTAAAGACTCCATTCCAAAACTACTAGAACTAATATCTGAATTCAGCAAAGTTGCAGGATACAAAATTAATGCATAGAAATCTGTTGCTTTCCTATACAGTAATGATGAACTAACAGAAAGAGAAATCAGAAAAACAATTCCATTCACAATTGCATCAAAAAGAATAAAATACCTAGGAATAAACCTAACGAAGGAAGTGAAAGACCTGTACTCTGAAAACTACAAGACACTCCTAAGAGAAATTAAAGAGGACACTAACAAATGGAAATGCATCCCATGGTCTTGGCTAGGAAGAATAAATATTGTCAAAATGGCTATACTACCTAAAGCAATCTACAGATTCAATGCAATCCCTATGAAACTACCAACAGCTTTCTTCAATGAACTGGAACAAATAATTCTAAAATTCATATGGAACCACAAAAGACCCCGAATAGCCAAATCAATCCTGAGAAGGAGGAATAAAACAGGGGGAATTACACTCCCTGACTTCAAGCTCTTCTACAAAGCCACACTAATCAAGACAATTTGGTATTGGCACAAAAACAGACCCACAGACCAGTGGAACAGAATAGAAAATCCAAACATTAACCCAAACATATATAGTCCATTAATATTTGATAAAGGATCCTTGTGTATACAATGGGGAGGTGACAGCCTCTTCAGCAGCTGGTATTGGAAAAACTGGACAGCTACATGTAAGAGAATGAAACTGGACTACTGTCTAACCCCATACACAAAGGTAAACTCAAGGTGGATCAAAGACCTGAATGTAAGTCATGAAACCATGAAACTCTTAGAAAAAAACATAGGCAAAAATCTCTTGGACATAAACATGAGCAACTTCTTCATGAACATATCTTCCCGGGCAAGGGAAACAAAAGCAAAAATGAACAAGTGGGACTTTATCAAGCTGAAATGCTTCTGTACAGCAAAGGACACCATCAGTAGAACAAAAAGTCTTCCTACAGTATGGGAGAATATATTCATAAAAAACGTATCTGATAAAGGGTTGACATCCAAAATATATAAAGAACTCATGCACCTTAACAAGCAGAAAGCAAATAATCCAATTAAGAAATGGGCAGAGGACATGAATAGACACTTCTCTATAGAAGATATTCAGATGGCCAACAGGCACATGAAAAGATGCTCCACATCGCTAATCATCAGAGAAATGCTGATTAAAACCACAATGAAATATCACCTCACACCAGTGAGGATGGCCAACATCCAAAACACAAACAACAACAAATGTTGGCGAGGATGTGGAGAAAAGGGAACCCTCCTACACTGCTGGTGGGACTGCAAATTTGTTCAACCATTGTGGAAAGCAGTATGGAGGTTCCTATAAACTCAAAATAGAAATACCATATGACCCAGGAATTCCACTCCTAGGAATTTACCCTGAGAATGCAGCAGCCCAATTTGAAAAAGACAGATGCACCCCTATGTTTATTGCAGCACTATTTACAATAGCCAAGAAATGGAAGCAACCTAAGTGTCCATCAGTAGATGAATGGATAAAGAAGATGTGGTACATATACACAATGGAATATTATTCAGCCATAAGAAGAAAACAAATCCTACCATTTGCAACAACATGGATGGAGCTAGAGGGTATTATGCTCAGTGAAATAAGCCAAGCCGAAAAAGACAAGTATCAAATGATTTCACTCATATGTGGAGTATAAGAACAAAGAAAAAATACTGAAGGAACAAAACAGCAGGAGACTCACAGAACCCAAGAACGGACTAATAGTTACCAAGGGAAAAGGGACTGGGGAAAATGGGTGGGATGGGAGGGATAAGGGGGAAAAAGGGGCATTACGATTAGCAGACGTAATTTGGGGGGGGCACAGGGAGGGCTGTACAACTCAGAGAAGACAAGTAGTGATTCTATAGCATCTCACTACGCTGATCGACAGTGAGTGTAAGGGGGTTGATGTGGGGGACCTGATGAAGGGGTAGTTTAATAACCATAATATTGCACATGTAATTGTAGATTAATGATAATAAAATAAATTATATTTAAAAAATTAATTAATTAATAAAACAGTGAAAAAAACACAGCAGGACCCTGAGGTCAGTTAAGTGACTTGGTTTATCATTCTCATACTGAACATCTGCCACTCAAGACATTTACTCGGGTCCCATACAATACAGAGGAGATTCCATTCAGTTTATACAGCCATTTTTTTCAATTTTGCTATTATTAATATACAATTACATGAGCACCATTATGGTTACAAGACCCCCTATTATCAAGTCCCCACCACATACCCCTATTGCAGTCACTGTCCATCAGTGTAAAAGGATGTTACAGAATCACTACTTGTCTTCTCTGTGTTGTACTGCCTCCCCCGTATCCCCCTAGCCCACCCCCGCTACTTTATGTGTGCTAATTTATACAGCAATTTTTAATATAAATATGAACTACTATACACAAATATATAAAAGTACAGGTCCAGAACATTCTCCTAACAAACTTTTACATGAATTTATTTCTTTCTGCCATTCAGTAAGTATATAGGTTACATTTTAAACAAAGATGCAGAAGCAATTATATTTCAAAATATGCCTTAATAAAAAGAACTTGATTTACAAAGCTACCTGCTTATTATATAATCACAATTTATTTTAAATCTTGATGGATAGGAGTAACATTATAAAAATGACATATCTTCAGATAAAAATAATAAATCCACCACAAATGGAGGGACTCGTCCACTTAGAGAAAATTTGAATAAAAATCTTAATTTAGAATCTAGTGAAAAAAGGAGTGCACGATTTATTTCATGATAGAAGAGAAATCCAACCTAGTGCCTTAACTCACTAGGTTTTCAGATATTTACTGTTAAATTCTTTACCACATAAGAGAGTTTTACCTTAGATTTCCTTTAATGTAATGATTCTCAACCTGGCTGTATATGAGAAAATACCTGGAAGATTTAAATAATATTTATACCCATGCCAAGATCCAACTTCACACCAATTATATCAGAATCTCTGGGAGTGGGGGCATAATAATAATCAGCTACTGTTCACTGCACTGTTGGCCTGTGTATGTAATATTAAGGATAAGACTGAGTAAAATGAAAAAAGAAAAAGACCTGGTAAAATGTGATGGTAGAAGGGATTAAGATGAGTGTAAGAAGAGTAGGAAAAATTACAGACAGCCTGAATGAGTAGATCCCATGATAAGAACAGAAGAGAATTAATCCTCATCTTATGGTGCAAAAATCAGGAGGGAAAATAAAAAGAATAATTTATCTACGTTAGAGCAGCAAGTATAAAGGGAGCTTCTATAAACTAGAACTGACAACTGAACACCTGGAAAAGAACTGGCTTTACTCTTAATGAAGGCTCTGAAGAAGTGAACATGCATACGCTGATTGTATATTACAGACTGTCCACCTGAGTCCAGGGGAGCAGAGCATTCAGGCTGGCAGGCAGCAAGGGCAGCTGTGGGAACTCCCAGCCATGCACATATCATAACAAGGATGGAGAAGCCTGAACCAAGAGTCTTCTGCCGGAATCTTCCCAAAGAACTCTTACAAGCGCTGGCTGAAAATTCTGCTCTAATACCTGATTCTGAAAGAAGTAGGGACAACTGGACTGCCACTCCTCTAAAAAAGTTTCTACAAGGATATGTGACTACCTGGGTTAAGGCTCTCCAGTCACCCAGGAATCCTTTACTAAGTAACCCTTACCATGGTCTGTCCCTTCCCAAGGCTCCTCGTCACCCACACACAGTGGGAGCCAGGATGATGGGAGGGAAACTGGACCGAGCAATGCAGCCTGTTGTCCCAGCTCTTCAGGAGACTTGAGCTGTTATACACCAGATTACACTAGGGCGACTGAATTTCCACAAAGTTCAGTTTCAATATCATGTCTAAGGAATAATTAATAAACAGATTAGGACAAACATATACTTTTTAGGCAATAAAGATTTTAGAAAAGCTTCCAGAGAGGGAATATGTAGACTTCTGTTAGCTGCTTATTAGACCCAGGAATATCCCCTTGTACATGGACAGTACTTCCACAAAGAACCAGACAGGCCTAGTTCGGGAAACAACCCAAATCTTCAGGGAAGATACTATCAGTTCTTAGGCTACAGCTTAGAAAAGATGACCTGCCTTTCAAAAACTGTATATTATAATACAGGACCAGCAGGGAAACATTGTTACCACCAATGTCTTGTTCTCCTCTTCCCAATTTTTGACATCCTGAAAACTCTCCATTTGGGGTCTGAGACACATAATTGAGTACTGAGTCCATTTCCACCCTCAGTAAGTTGTGCCCTAGGATGTGAGGAAAGGGAAAGTATGAGGTAAGTGAAAGAACCTAACAATTAAGATAAAATATCCAAAGAAGTTAAGAGTCCAAAATTGGCACTTTTATTAGGACTGATAAATAATCCAACACTCACATACAAGTCCCCTGTTCAATATCAGGTATAACATTTGCAGGAGAAGCAAACAGAGAAGTATTAGTACCCCTAATAAGGCATTTAAACTATACTAATGAAAATTATAGATTCATGAGTCCCCAAATTAAGTTTGGAATAATAAAAGAGGGCCTTCTAAAAGATATCAGATGGCCATCAAAGAAAAACTGTATGGCAGAAAAAGAGATATCAGTGTTCTTGAGGACAACAAAATTGACATTTTCTTCTAAAATGTAGCCTGATAGAGTGAAGAAAAGTCCACACTGGGAGAAATCTGCTGAGAACTCCAGAAAAAGCTTTTTAGGCAACAGATTCGGAGCTGACTCAGTAATGAAATTCAAACTTCAAATCACTACAAGAAAGTTAAGGAGGTAAAAGGGATTCTGGACAATCTTGGAAGAAAGAAGAAAGAATGTAAGACAGACCTGGAAAGAGTAACAGGCAAACAAAATCACTCCTCACTGTCAAGTTCATCCACACTGCATGCTGTAATGGAATAGGCCAGTATTCTCAGAGCAGGCCTAGGTCACAAGCATACCTTGAACACCACTCCATCCAATCTAACAGGGTTACTGGCAACAAGGTGTGAGGTGGCATCCTGGAATGACTCACAGAAGTGGTAGACTTGGAGAGTATGTCAGAGACACGAATTCTAACCCTGTCTTCTTAGTGGGCCTGGAAAAGCCTTCAACGTGAATGGAAATGTTATATCAACTGATAAGGGGAGGATTCTTCATACTGTAACATTAACCTTCAAGTCTATTTGGATAGTTTTTGGTTTAGGGTTTTTTTTAATATGCAAAAAGTCGAAGCAGCCTCTAGAACAGAACCTCTCAATAAGTGGCAATAAAGAAATTAACTAGACAAATGACAAAAGTATATCTACAAAAAATATTAATTCCAGGTACTAAGTGAAAACTAAGACTTGGAAAGGTATTCTTCCTAGAAAAAAAAAAAGAATTTTCTCTAAAATACTTTCATCTGACTTTCACATATCATTAGTTCCAGAAAAGTCTAAGGCATTAATAAGTCTACTAAATGCAAGTCTGCTTATGTATCAGGGATTGATTTGAATATAGGAGATTAGGTGTGGTTTTTAATCAATGCACTAAGATATTGGGAATCAAATTAGATCTAGTATTCATTTGATGCTTCCTACCATGTGAGAAGTAATCTTCTAAATTGCATGATAAAAGAAAATTTGAAAGAAGAAAAATGAGAAAGGACAAAGTTGGTATGAGTTAGTTTTACTAAAGGTACAAATACTTTAAAAATTTGTTGAGCAGACTAGCCTTTCCTTATTGTGTATTCTTGGCATTGTTTTCAAGTACCAGCTGACTGTGTACGTGTGGATTTATTTCTGGCCTCCCTGTTCTGTTCCATTGGTCTATACGTCTGCCTTTACGTCCGTATTAATACTATTTTGATTACTGTAACTTTGTAATATATATTGAAATCAGAAAGTATGATGCCTTCAGCTTTGTTCTTCTTTCTAAAGATTGATTTGGCTATTTATGATCTTTTGTGGTTACATAAGAATTTTAGAACTGTTTTTTCTTTTTCTGTAAAAAATCCCATTGGGATTTTGACAGGGACTGCATGGAATCTGATCACTTTTGAGCAATATGGACATTTTAACAATATTATCTTTTAATATCCCTCCTCTTTAAGTTTTGATCCCTTTAAATTCTTTATTATCTTACCAGTGATGCCACACATTGATTGTTCCAGCTCACACTGAATCCTAGAATTTACACTTTTAAGAGTCTTCTTTAAAATGTTCACCGAAATGCCTCATCTTCTCTCTCAGACTTATATAAAATGCTAATGTATATGAAGTAAATAAAATAATATAAAAAGACTAAAAAATATACTGGGAATATCTTCTAGTTAGATATAATTAAGATTTTACTTTATAATGTAAAAAGGGCAACTAGAAAAATAAATACCTTAAAATTGGGCAGAAAGTTACACTAATTACTTGTGGAAACTTCTTTACCTATCCCCTTACACCAGATTCCTAGAGTATGAGAAATAGAAATTTAATGACCTTGTCCTATAAAATATTACATATAAAACTGAGATTACATACAACCAGAAGGCTTAATTATTTAATTAAAATTCACTTTAACAGGTGGCTCTTCATATATACAAATGTTCTCATGAATAACATATAGCTTTCTGTTTACTTTTAAAAATAGCATATGGTTTGTGCTGAAGCCAGTATTCATTCCGTCTAACCTTTTACATACTCTGTATCTATAGCATAATGAATAAAAAGTAATGCTTGATGCAGTCATTATTGAAAAACAGTTTGACATTCCTTCAAAAAGCTAAACATAAAATTACCACAAGACCTAACAATTCCACTCCAAGGTACACACGTACCCAAAAGAATTGAAATCAGAGACTTGAAGAGATATTTATATATCTAAATGTCCATCAACTGATGAATGGATAAACCAATGTGATATACACATATGCATATATATGTTAATATATATATAATATATATTAATTATATATATGCAGCTGACCGTTGAACAACATGAAGGTTAGGGATGTTGACACCCCTTGCCGTTGAAAACCCACATATAACTTTGATACCTCTAAAATTTAACTACTAATAGCCTACTGTTGACCATAAGCCTTACCAATAACAAACAGCATATTTTTTTTTATGCTATATATATTGTTCACATTTCTCTTAACTGTGAATGGCATCCTTTATGGTCTGTGTTTGTGCATATTTTATGGTTGGAAATGATAAAAGACTAATATCTACATATATTGTATGTATTCATGACATACCTACATACCTAACTTTCTTAACTTTTTCGGTATTTCTAGGCTATTCATTTGAAAGTTTTTTCAAATTGTTGCAAATATCAAAAAAATTTTCTAATGTACTTACTGAAAAACATCCTTGCCTAAGTGAAGCCACACAGTTCAAATCCATGCTGTTCAAGGGTCAACTGTATGTCATATTTGTATATATGTACATATGATGGGATATTACCGAGCCTAAAGAGCAATGAGGCTCTGACATGCTATAACATGAATGAACCTTGAAAACATTACACTAAGTGAAATAAAACCTACACAAATGGGCAATAGACTATATGATTCCAGTTATGGGAAATGTCTAGAATAGGCAAATTCATGGGGACAGAAAATAGATTCAAGTTTACTGGGGGCTGCAATGAGGGGGAAGGGGAATTAGTGCTTACTGGTCACAGAGTTTCTATTTGGGATGACAAGAAAGTTTGGAAACAGACAGTGGTGATATTGCACAACACTGTAAAGGTAATTAATGCCAATGAATTGTACACTTAAAATAGTTAAAATGGGAAAAATAAAGAGGGAAAGTTAGCGGAATGTTTGATATCTTGATCTGGGTGACAGTTACAAGAGTGTACACACACAAAAATTCATCCAGATGTACACTAGATTTGTGCATTTTATTCTATGTACTTCAGTAAGAAAAAGATAATAGAATAAAAATAGTTAAAATGTCAACTTTTATATTAAATATTTTACAACTGAAAAATTTTAATGTAATACAACAAAAACTGTTTCACAGTCTACTCTAAATGTATGAACTGCCTGGTATGTGAATTATAACTTGATAAAGATGTTATAAAACTTAATGTTTGAAGTCCTTGAATTCCTGAAGCTCAGAACCCTTTTTCTTGAAGGGTCCGGCACCAGTCATTCTAGTGGCCGTCTCTTTTCTCTACTCCTAGTATTATACCTGCTCATATCAATCACTTAGCAACTAATTTTATCCGCAATTTGACAAATTTCTGGTGTTCTTTATTTACCATTACACCTTTAATATTTGATTATGCTTTGTTTACAAAACTTGTTTAGTTGCTCAAATTATCAAATTAAGACCCATATTTAATATTTGTTTGTACTGTTTTTTAAGTTTATTTTGATATCATTAATCTACAATTAAATGAGTAATATTATGGTAATTACACTACCCCCTTCATCAGGTCCCCCCCACCAACCCCATTACAGTCACTGTCTATCAGTGTAGTGAGATGCTATAGAGTCACTACTTGTCCTCTCTCGGTTGTACAACCCTCACCGTGCCCCCCCCAACATTACGTCTGCTAATCGTAATGCCCCATTTCCCCTCTTATCCCTCCCTTCCCACCCATCTTCCCGAGTCCCTTTCCCTTTGGTAACTATTAGTCCGTTCTTCGGTTCTGTGAGTCTGCTGCTGTTTTGTTCCTTCAGTTTTTTTTCTCAGTTCTTATACTCCACATATGAGTGAAATCATTTGGTACTTGTCTTTTTCGGCTTGGCTTATTTCACTGAGCATAATACCCTCTAGCTCCATCCATGTTGTTGCAAATGGTAGGATTTGTTTTCTTCTTATGGCTGAATAATATTCCATTGTGTATATGTACCACTCTTCTTTATCCATTCATCTACTGATGGACACTTAGGTTGCTTCCATTTCTTGGCTATTGTAAATAGTGCTGCAATAAACATAGGGGTGCATCTGTCTTTTTCAAACTGGGCTGCTGCATTCTTAGGGTGAATTCCTAGGAGTGGAATTCCTGGGTCAAATGGTATTTCTATTTTGAGTTTTTTGAGGAACCTCCATACTGCTTTCCACAATGGTTGAACTAATTTGCATTCCTACCAGCAGTGTAGGAGGGTTCCCTTTTTTCCACATTCTCGCCAACATTTGTTGTTGTTTGTGTTTTGGATGTTCGCCATCCTCACTGGTGTGAGGTGATATCTCATTGTGGTTTTAATCTGCATTTCTCTGATGATTAGTGATGTGGAGCATCTTTTCATGTGCCTGTTGGCCATCTGAATTTCTTCTTTGGAGAAGTGTCTATTCATGTCCTCTGCCCATTTCTTAATTGGATTATTTGCTCTTTGTTTGTTGAGGTGCATGAGTTCTTTATATATTTTGGATGTCAACCCCTTATCGGATACGTCATTTATGAATATATTCTCCTATACTGTAGGATGTCTTTTTGTTCTACTGATGGTGTCCTTTGCTGTACAGAAGCTTTTCAGCTTGATATAGTCCCACTTGTTCATTTTTGCTTTTGTTTCCCTTGCCCGAGGAGATATGTTCATGAAGAAGTCGCTCATGTTTATGTCCAAGAGCTTTTTGCCTATATTTTTTCCGAAGAGTTTTATGGTTTCATGAATTACATTCAGGTCTTTGATCCACCTTGAGTTTACCTTTGTGTATGGGGTTAGACAGTAGTCCAGTTTCATTCTCTTACAGGTAGCTGTCCAGTTTTTCCAACACCAGCTGCTGAAGAGGCCGTCATCTCCCCAATGTATATCCAAGGCTCCCTTATCAAATATTAATAGACTGTATATGTTTGGGTTGATGTTTGCATTTTCTATTCTATTCCATTGATCTGTGGGTCTTTTTTTGTGCCAATACCAAATTGTCTTGATTACTGTGGCTTTGTAGTAGAGCTTGAAGTCAGGGAGCGTAATTCCCTGTTTTATTCCTCCTTCTCAGGATTGCTTTGGCTATTCGGGGTCTTTTGTGGTGCCATACGAATTTTAGAATTATTTGTTCGAGTTCATTGAAGAAAGCTGTTGGTAGTTTGATAGGGATTGCGTTGAATCTGTAGATTTCTTTGGGTAATATAGCCATTTTGACAATATTTATTCTTCCTAGCCAAGTGTACTGTTTTTCAAACAAGATTAACAGCAGCTAAGACTGTCAGCTCAGGACCCAGAAGCTCTCTACCATCTTCAAATCATCAAAAATAATCCAATTTGGACTTCCGGGAACAAAGCGGCGTGAGCAGGGTGGCAGAAATCTCCTCCCAAAACTATATATATATCTATGAAAATACAGCAAATACAACTATTCCTAAAAGAGAGACCAGAATACACAGGAAAGTACACAGCACGCAGCTACACCTGAGAGGACACAGCACCCCGCAAGGTGGGTAAGATACGGAGCCGCGATCCGAGCACTCACCCAACCCAGCGCACCGGCGGGAGGAGAGGATTCAGAGCCAGGAGGGAGTGGAAGTACATCCCACGAAATAACCAGCCCTGGTGATCAGCACAGACACACATCGCACGGTGTAGTGGAGACTGGAGAAACAGAGGGTGCAGGATCTGAGCTTGGCGCGCGCCAGGGTGCTTGCAATAGGCTCCCGGGGAAAAAAAAAAACCGAGAGCTTTTTTCAGCGGTGTTAAAGAGACAGGAGCCCAGCAGAGGAACGGGATCACCCCAGCACACTCAGCCCAGCAGGCTGGCAGTTCTGGGGAGTTTTGGACCCCTTAGCTGGCGACTGAGAAAAGGTGGCCACACTTCAACTTCCCAAAGACATCAACAGCCTCCCATTCGTTCCCACCCTGGCCAGAGCTATAAAGGGCCCTGCGGAGCGGCGCTGTCATGGCTGCGGAATAGTGGAGCAACAGCGTCCCCTACAGCATCCCCACAGAATCTACTCCCAGTGTGCGTTTTTTTTGTGTTTGTTTTTTGTTGTTGTTTTGTTTTGTTGTTTTGCTGCTTTTTGTTTTTTCTTCTCTTTCTTTTTTTATGTTTCTTTCTCTCTTTTTTTTTCTTTTTTTCTTTTTAAAGTCTTAAAGAGCCCAGCTGACATATGTGGCAACTACCAGCAACCACTTCTATAGCCATGAAAAGACAGAGGAATATGGTCCAGACTAAGATCAACCAGATAACCCCAGAGAGGGAGCCTGAAGGGAAGGAAATGCACAATCGTCCTGAAAAACAATTCAGAATAAAAGTCAAAACCATGCTGATGGATCTAAAGAGAAATGTGCAAGAGCTGAGAGAGGAAGTGAGGGAAGTAAGGAAAGACAATGCAGAAATCACACAAGTGATTGACGGGCTTAACAGCACACTGGATGAGATGCAAGAGACTGTTAATGGAATAGAAATCAGAGAACAGGAATACAGAGAAGCTGAGGCAGAGAGAGATAAAAAGATCTCTAGGGATGAAAGAATATTAAGAGAACTGTGTGACCAATCCAAATGGAACAATACTCGCATTATAGGACTACCAGAGGAAGAAGAGAGAAAAAGGGATAGAAAGTGTCTTTGAAGAAATAATTGCTGAAAACTTCCCCATGCTGGGGAAGGAAATAGTCTCGCAGTCCACGGAAGCCCACAGATCTCCCAACAGAAGGGACCCAAGGAAGACAACACCAAGACACATAATAATTAAAATGGCAAGGATCAAAGATAAAGACAGAGTATTAAAGGCAGCTAGAGAGAGAAAAAAGATCACCTACAAAGTAAAACCCATCAAACTATCATCAGACTTTTCAACAGAAACCTTACAGGCCAGAAGAGAATGGCATGATACATTTAACGTTATGAAACAGAAGGGCTTCGAACCAAGAATATTGTATCCAGCACGATTACCATTTAAATATGATGGAGGGATTAAACAATTTCCAGACAAACGAAAGTTGAGAGAGTTTGCCTCTCATAAACCACCACTACAGGACATCTTAAATGGACTGCTCTAGTTGGAAGCACACCTAAGGCTAAAAAGATGTCACCAGAGAAAATAAAATCATAGCAAAGAAAGCAGACCATCCAATACTAACTAAAGGCAAACAATAAAACACCTAGTATATAAAGAATGGAGGAGGAAGAATAAGAAGGGAGAGAAATAAAGTAACATCAGACGGTGTTTACAATAACTTAACAAGAAAGTTAAGTTAGATTGCTAGATACTAAAGAAGCAACCCTTGAACCTTTGGTAACCACGAATCTAAAGCCAGCAATAGCAATAAGTACATATCTATCAATAATTACCCTAAATGTAAATGGACTGAATGCACCAATCAAAAGACACGGAGTAATAGAATGGATAAGAAAGCAAGACCCATCTATATGCTGCCTACAAGAAACTGACCTTAAACGCAAAGATATCCCCAGACTAAAAGTGAAGGGATGGAAAAAGATATTTCATGCAAACAACAAAGAGAAAAAAGCAGGTGTTGCAGTACTTGTATCAGACAAAACAGACTTCAAAACGAAGAAAGTAGCAAGAGATAAAGAAGGACATTACATAATGATAAAGGGGTCAGTCCAACAAGAAGATATAACCATTATAAATATATATGCACCCAACACAAAAGCGCCAGCATATGTGAAACAAACACTAACAGAATTAAAGGATGAAATAGGCAGCAATGCATTCATTTTAGGAGACTTCAACACACCACTCACTCCAAAGGGCAGATCAACCAGACAGACAATAAGTAAAGACACAGAGGCACTGAACAACACACTAGAACAGATGGACCTAACAGACATCTACGGAACTCTACACCCAAAAGCAGCAGGATACACATTCTTCTCAAGTGCACATGGAACATTTTCCAGAATAGACTACATACTAGGCCACAAAAAGCACCTCAGTAAAATCAAAAATACTGAAATCCTACCAACCAACTTCTCAGATCACTAAGGTATAAAACTAGAAATAAATTTTAGAAAGAAAACAAAAAGGCTCACAAATACATGGAGACTTAACAACATTCTCCTAATTAATCAATGGGTTAATGACCAAATCAAAACAGAAATCAAAGAATATATGGAGACTAATGACAACAACAACACAAAGCCACAACTTCTGTGGGACGCAGCAAAGGCAGTTCTAAGAGGAAAGTATATTGCAATCCAGGCCTATTTAAAGAAGGAAGAACATTCCCAAATGAATAGTCTAAAGACACAATTACTGCAATTGGAAAAAGAAGAACAAATGAGGCCCAAAGTCACCAGAAGGAGGGACATAATAAAGATTAGAGAAGAAATACATAAAATTGAGAAGAACAAAACAATAGAAAAAAATCAATGAAACCAAGAGCTGGTCTTTGAAAAAATAAATAAAATAGATAAACCCCTAGCCAGAATCATTAAGAGAAAAAGAGAATCTACACACATAAACAGATTCAGAAATGAGAAAGGAAAAATCACAACGGACTCCACAGAAATACAAAGAATTATAAGAGAGTATTATGAGAACCTCTATGCTAACAAGCTGGAAAACATAGAAGAAATGGACAACTTCTTAGAAAAATACAACCTTCCAAGACTGACCAAGCAAGAAACAGAAAAACTAAACAGACCAATCACCAGCAACGAAAAGGAATCGGTAATCAAAAAACTACCCAAGACCAAACCCCCAGACCAGACGGATTCACCTCTGAATTCTACCAGACATAGAGAGAAGAAATAACACCGATTCTCCTAAAAGTTTTCCAAAAAATAGCAGAGAAGGGAACACTTCCAAACTCATTCTATGAAGCCAGCATCACTCTAATACCAAAACCGGGGAAAGACCTCACCACATAAAAAAATTACAGACCAATATCCCTGATGAACGTAGATGCAAAAATACTCAACAAAATATTAGCAAACCGAATTCAAAAATACATCAAGAGGATCAAACACCATGATCAAGTGGGATTCATCCCAGGGATGCAAGGATGGTACAACATTCGATAATCCATCAACATCATCCACCTCATCGACAAAAAGAAGAACAAAAACCACATGATCATCTCCATAGATGCTGAAAAAGCATTTGACAAAATTCATCATCCATTCCTGATTAAAACTCTCAACAAAATGGGTATAGATGGCAAGTACCTCAACATCATAAAGGCTAATATATTACAAACCCACAGCTAACATTATACTTAATGGCGAGGCACTGAAATCTTTTCATCTAAGATCGGGAACAAGACAGGGATGCCCACTCTCTCCACTGTTATTCAACATAGTACTGGAGGTCCTAGCCACGGCAATCAGACAAAACAAAGACATACAAGACATCCAGATTTGTAAAGAAGAAGTCAAATTGTCACTATTTGCAGATGACATTATACTGTACATAAAACACCCTAAAGACTCCATTCCAAAACTACTAGAACTAATATCTGAATTCAGCAAAGTTGCAGGATACAAAATTAACACACAG
The DNA here is from genome assembly GCA_032199065.1 of Smutsia gigantea. Lineage (NCBI taxonomy): Eukaryota > Metazoa > Chordata > Mammalia > Pholidota > Manidae > Smutsia > Smutsia gigantea. Next base: position 21,273 of record JAVSCE010010187.1, read on the forward strand.
AAATCTGTTGCTTTCCTATACACTAACGATGAACTAACAGAAAGAGAATCAGAAAAACAATTCCATTCACAATTGCATCAAAAAGAATAAAACACCTAGGAATAAACCTAACGAAGGAAGTGAAAGACCTGTACTCTGAAAACTACAAGAAACTCCTAAGAGAAATTAAAGAGGAGACTAAGAGATAGAAATGCATCCCATGGTCTTGGCTAGGAAGAATAAATATTGTCAAAATGGCTATATACCTAAAGCTATCTATAGATTCAATGCAATCCCTATGAAACTACCAACAGCTTTCTTCAATGAACTGGAACAAATAATTCTAAAATTCATATGGAACCACAAAAGACCCCGAATAGCCAAAGCAATCCTGAGAAGGAGGAATAAAACAGGGGGAATTACACTCCCTGACTTCAAGCTCTTCTACAAAGCCACACTAATCAAGACAATTTGGTATTGGCACAAAAACAGACCCACAGACCAGTGGAACAGAATAGAAAATCCAAACATTAACCCAAACATATACAGTCAATTAATATTTGATAAAGAAGCCTTGGATATACAATGGGGAGATGACAGCCTCTTCAGCAGCTAGTGTTGGAAAAACTGGACAGCTACATGTAAGAGAATGAAACTGGACTACTGTCTAGCCCCATACACAAAGGTAAACTCAAGGTGGATCAAAGACCTGAATGTAAGTTATGAAACCATAAAACTCTTAGAACAAAACATAGGCAAATATCACTTGGACATAAACATGAGCAACTTCTTCATGAACATATCTCCTAGGGCAAGGGAAACAAAAGCAAAAATGAACAAGTGGGACTATATCAAGCTGAAAAGCTTCCCTACAGCAAAGGACACCATCAGTAGAACAAAAAGACATCCTACAGTATGGGAGAATATATTCATAAATAACGTATCTGATAAAGGGTTGACATCCAAAATATATAAAGAACTCACGCACCTTAACAAACAAAAAGCAAATAATCCAATTAAGAAATGGGCAGAGGACATGAATAGACACTTCTCCAAAGAAGAAATTCAGATGGCCAACAGGCACATGAAAAGATGCTCCACATCGCTAATCATCAGAGAAATGCTGATTAAAACCACAATGAGATATCACCTCACACCAGTGAGGATGGCCAACATCCAAAACACAAACAACAACAAATGTTGGTGAGGATGTGGAGAAAAGGGAACCCTCCTACACTGCTGGTGGGACTGCAAATTAGTTCAACCATTGTGGAAAGCAGTATGGAGGGTCCTCAAAAAACTCAAAATAGAAATACCATTTGACCCAGGAATTTCACTCCTAGGAATTTACCCTAAGAATGCAGCAGCCCAATTTCAAAAAGACATATGCACCCCTATGTTTATTGCAGCACTATTTACAATAGCCAAGAAATGGAAGCAACCTAAGTGTCCATCAGTAGATGAATGGATAAAGAAGATGTGGTACATATACACAATGGAATATTATTCAGCCATAAGAAGAAAACAAATCCTACCATTTGCAACAACATGGATGGAGCTAGAGGGTATTATGCTCAGTGAAATAAGCCAAGCCGAAAAAGACAAGTATCAAATGATTTCACTCATATGTGGAGTATAAGAACAAAGAAAAAATACTGAAGGAACAAAACAGCAGGAGACTCACAGAACCCAAGAACGGACTAATAGTTACCAAGGGAAAAGGGACTGGGGAAAATGGGTGGGAAGAGAGGGATAAGAGGGGAAAAGGGGCATTACGATTAGGAGACGTAATGTTGGGGGGGCACAGGGAGGGCTGTACAACTCAGAGAAGACACTAGTGATTCTATAGCATCTCACTACGCTGATGGACAGTGACTGGAATGGGGTTGGTGGGGGGGACCTGATGAAGGGGTAGTTTAATAACCATAATATTGCACATGTAATTGTAGATCAACGATACCAAAATAAATTATAAAAAAAAAACACCTGAACGTTGTATCTCAGCAAAAAGGCCGATGTGTTCTTGATAATGCACCAAAAAGTAAAATAATAATTAAATGAGAAAAATAACTGATTGGGACTCAGTTCATTTATCCCATAATATGTGCGAACCACTCTGGTGTGGCACTGGGATGATACACGGTCATCATCCCAAACATGTGCCACAGACACTGTCCGACACACGTAACCAGAGAAAATCCTCGCAATAACCCTAGGACAGGCCCTATTATTACCATCGGCATTTTATTTTTAATTTTTTTGAAAAGCAAGGTTAGTCCTCTTTTGAAGTTGAGAAACCTGACTCCAGAGCCTGAGAGCTTTAGTTTGTTTTATGTTTACCTTTTTACTTTGTAGTTATCACATTGTATATAGATTACTGTAAAATGTTTTGTTTTGTATAAATATGTAACTCTTCACAAACATTTTAATGCTATGTATAAGTTAGGCTAATAAACTTAAAAATATTTAGAAAAACAGTACACTTGGAATAAAGCCGTATATTTACAGAACAGAAACATAAGGGCTAGATGTATTTCCTACCTATGTCCTCAGTATATGCTTAAAATGACCTTTCAAACTTACAGGCTATGTGAATCCACACCAGGGTTTTGTTTTGTTTTTTAACTGATACTTTTAAAAATGTGTTACATGTTTTTGCTAAAATATTTCTTGCCTGGAGAATAACAGAAATTACTAGCTCTTAAGTATGTCTTTCAAAACATATAAATACATACAATATCAACTTTCATGAAATTTAAGACATAACAATTTTGATCTAAAGGCAAAGGTTTAAGTTTTTAAAATATGGCATCATTACCTCAAAAGCAAATGTTTCAATGGACACCAATATTCCTATTCCCTACTGAGCTAGAATGACTTATGTTCGTTCACTTTCACAGTGAAAATACCCATTGGCATCTCAGAGAATATTGCTTTTCCAGTCAGAAAACCAGCTCTTTATCAAACTCACTTCCCCAGAAAACAGCCAATAAAGGGAAAGAAACAAGAAATGGCTTCCATCAGACAAAATACATACGTTAAAATGAATTATTCATTAATTCGAAAGTCCTTAATCTCTGAGGTTTTATCATTTACACGATTCCAATAAGCTTTATTTGTTATTGCCCAGGTCAGAGCATGCTAGAAGGGGCGATACAGACGATGATGACAGCAGCTGTAGGTTTTTAAGTACTACATGTGGGAATGGAGGTTGGGGGAAAAGGAGTGTCTGTAAGAGGCAACTGTACTGAAACCTGCAGTTCAAAAAATACTCACCAATGATTGGACTCCATGATCAAGAATCTACAAATCTTATGTCCCAAGGGTATCACTATATCACAAGACAGAATAGCAAAAAAAAAAAGACAATTCCTTGCAACATTAAACCAAAGTTTAAAAATTCACAAAGTTAAAAAAAAACCAAACAATTAAAAAACAAGGAACATGGGCAATAGGATCTAAAGACCTAAGATTTTAATCCAGACTGATCACTTAATATATCACTGACCTTAGGCAAAGTTAATCTCCCTCAGACTCAATTTCTCCAAATGTAAAATAGGAGTAATGTTTTGTTAAGGAACTATGGTATGAATCAATATATGTAAAAGCACCCAGTACAACTTATGGATACAGTAGCCACTGAAATACTCTGAAAACTTGCCCCAGAATAATTTGTTGGGATAAAAATTTTATTACTTTTTAAGTGATAATACTCTTTAGATGTTTAGATATTATTATGTAGTAGTAAAGTAGAGAATGTGTAAAGCAGATAATGCCGAGATTCATTTAAGTGTAAAAAGAATGCTTTCAAATCTCATCATAAATGACCTCTTTGGTAAGTCCAACTTATTCTTTCACCTCAGTTTAGATGGTATTCCTGTGGAAAGCCTTCCAACAATCTCCACTTGTGTATCTACTAGACACTTAAACACCTACTACATCCAAAACCAAACTCCTGAATTCCCCACTCCTATCCCAAACCTGCTCCATCTGACAACCTGCCACCACTCACGGCTGATGACACCACCATCTTTCCAGTTGCTCAACCAGAAGGTCAAATTGGGAATCACCTTGTCTTCTCGTTTTCTCATATCACATATCCACCCAATCAAAAAAACAGTTTTTGTACCTTAAAAACATTCAGAATTTGACTATCACTCTTATACAAGCCACTATCTTCAACGACCTACTCTTCATTCCTTATGCAGAAGTCCATGTCACACAAAACTTGTAATAAATAAATTTGTATGCTTTCCTCCTGTTGATCTGTCTTATGTCAATTTAACCCCAAAGTCCAGACAAAAGAACTCTAAGAAGGTACAAGTTTACCTCTCTTACAACAGAATTAGCCCAGTGATTTGCACATATTAGGTATCCAATATATGACACCTACTACTTGTTATTATAAATTAAAGAGGCACTACTATAGGCACTACTGTTAAGTCCCACTTCATTAATTTCACTAAGCTAGAATATTCACTAAACATAATCTTTAGACTCTCCTTAGGTAGCACCAATAATTTATATTAAAAATTCCTGAGTTACTAAATAACTCTGATAAGTATTTTGTAAAATAAGATACTTTTAACTCTCTCAACAAAAGTAGGATTCTATTTATATTATCCCAGAATAGCTTCATTAATTTCTAGATGTTAGTTGCTATAATGATCTTCAGTAACTGCCTTCAATATTTAACAATTTCATAATGTTTTCTTTTATATAACCATGATATCTAATACTAGAGTTTAAAAATTAAACACCTTTCTATTTAAAAAAACTATATCTATATTTATAGGCCTGTAATACATACACACATTCTTCTCTTTACTCTGAATAATCTCATTTCTGGGAATAATACTTTTGAGAAAAAGTTAAATAATTTAAGTATATTTGTGACTCTTCATTAAATCACTTCTAAGCTTTCCATTTCTTATTTCAGTCATTTACCTACCAATATGTTACTTCTTTGTGAATGTTACATGAAGGATTGAGTAAAACTCAGTCTGTTCAAATTAAAGGCCAATTGTATGGTGTTTATTTTAAACCTTATTTTCTTTTATCTCATAATAGGAAATACTTATGTTATTTCCCATTCTACTGTAACACCTAAGTGTCTTCTATCTTCAGAGTCAGTTCTCCATTTTATAAAATACTTGTGAAAACTTGTTTTCCTTGTAGTTTGTAACACCATAAAGAAATAAACAAGCAGGCACCTTTTAATTAGCACCAGACAGAAGACAAGAAAAATGAGGTAAGCAGTTTGAATGATCATCCCAAAGCCACAGATGGAGTGACTGCCAGCTTTAGGATTCAAACTAAGAAGCTCATTATTCCCTTCTTATATCCTGAGCACTTAATATTGTTTTTATAGCACAAAGATCCCTAAACTAAGAACCATAATTTAATAATTAAAACAATGATCAACTATGAGAACATATGTAGATTCATGAAATTTATTAAATAAAAATAAAATAAGCTTATTCAAGTATTCCCTGAAAAAAATTAATCTGATTTACTATTTAAGTTATTTTTAGAATTTTGCTTACAGGGCCAAGAAAGAAATAGCTTAATATAATTTATCATTTCAAAGTCTTTAAAAAAAACTAATTTCTTTAACCAAAACCTACAATTAAGTATTATGAGATGGGTGGATTTGATACTAAACAAATACTTCTCATTAAAAAAAAAAAACCCTCCAAACTTAAAACAGTAGTTTCTACTCTAATTGTAAACTTCAACTTCAAGGTATATTCATAACAGATATATCTATGAAAAGATAATGATAAAAAGTAAAGAAACCACCAAATACTATTGCACTTACAGGAGAAAAAGACATACAGTAAAACATTAACAGCTTACTGTGGAGAGTGGATTTAATCAGGAAGTAGCCATTATCCTTTCGATTCAGAGCAGGGACAGCACTCCAAAACAACAAGCCGTGGTATTTTTCAGTTAAAAGGCATGAAAGAATATCTACTATTGTGTCCTAGCTTTGCTGACCCCAAAGGTCACCATATGTCTTTTATCAAAAGCTAACATGAAAACATAATCCAAGTAAGCATTTAAAATGCTCTATTTGTTGAAACACCTAAAATCTACCTAACACAACCTCTCTCTCTCAGTTACTCACAAAACATGGCTGTCTTATTCAGAGATTAGCAATTATTGTAATGAGATACTGTCGGAGAGGGTCAAATAGTACTTCCTGCAGTTTACACATCTTGATTTCCTGGTAAACAAACCGAAAGGCAGGTGGAGCACTTGGATCACCAGCAAACGTGAATGCTCACGTGACAAAACTAAGCCAGGTGAGGTTGATGTCTCAAATAAATTGGTCTTCTCTTAATTTTATTAACGTCAAAACAGACAACACAGAGTTACTGCTCCCTTTTTTGAGGAGGGTTTATTCCTGGCAGGCAAAGGCACACAGTTTATAATAAGGAATGCTTAACAAATGAATTTATTTTGAGAAGATTTTAAAAATTACTTCTGGCAAGTAAATTGTAAAGACAAAGCAAGGTTTAAAAATAAACAACTAAGAACAACTGTTCAAAACCTGCTAAATATAAAAAAAAAGTCTTTAAATTTCAACTGCTTGATGAAAGTAGAAGTTTCTGAGTTATAATCAGAGACCAAAAATCACATTTTTAATCAAAGCCTAATAAGCCTATTTTTTTTATTAAGACAAGCTCCTGAAAAATAAGGTACTTTATATTTTATGTGGCAATCTTTAAAAAGAAAATCTCAATGACACGAATCGAAAAGTTACACAACCAGAAGCTATTCCTGGGATCATTTTAAATTCGTACTTCAGAAAAACAAAACTTAAAATATTTATCTGTGAGCATTAAAAAATTAAGTACATAATCAGGTTTATATTTACTGTTTACAAAATAAAATTCTAATGTGCTGATACAGAAAACAAAATGACAATAAAATCAATAACAACAAAAAGAACAACCCAAGTAGATGTGACTATACCACGAGCACAGAATCTCAGAGCAGGTTTCATTACAAACACTCAATGTGTGTCATTTGAAAAGAGTATTTATTCAGTCTTGAATAACCTTGATGCAAGTTACTAATCACCACCTTTACTACAATGATAACATTAATAACAAATTTTCTGAAAACGATGACTAAGTAGTTAACAGTTCCAGATGAACAGGTCAAATTAAATAATTCAAACATCCTGTTACCTGGGATGCAACCATAGCCCTTATTTCCTTTATAGAAAATTCGATATAATTCTTATTAAATAGGTAGCTTTGATTATGTAATGCATGTAACCAAACAAAATTTTAAATTAGATAATTATTTCAACTATTTCAAAGATCATGACTACCTTAGTTCAACACAATGGGTCAAATTTAGAGGGTACTGGAATAGAAAGATAGGGGTGAAGAAAATAAATTTGAAATTTGGCTTCATTCAAGGTAACTTTTATCATTAGTCATCAAATTTGAATATTAGTTTATAACTCAATCAAAAGGGCAGGTACAAAAACCAAATACTATCTATCACCCTGTGAGTTAGAAAAAGACCCCTTCTGAGCCAACAAATGAGAATAAGTCACCTTTTCCTTCTCTAGGATACATTTTGGCCCTACTTGTTCTCTCAGTCAGACATTTTCGTGCAGGGCACACTTAGCCCAACAAACTACACCTAGTAACTCTGTACAAGCAAAAAGCTTCAGAAAGGATTTCCCTGCCCCCTTGCAAGTCTAAGAAAGCACAGAAGAGATCAGTCCTCCGTGACTTAAGAAATTCGTGCAAGATGAAGGAGAGAGGATGCGGGGAAGGGAACACAAGGAAGAAGAAAGGCTCTTCCTCTTATTTGCTCACCTTCTCCTTGCAATAAATAAGCTTTACATAGTTATTTATATCCCATCTAACTCCAAAATTATTTAATGTGACTTACAGAAATATTAGTAGTAGAACAAAATGCTTTTAAAATACAAATTCATATGAATAAAGGGAAAATAAGAGGATGCAAGACAGATGAGACACAAGGTAAAGTTGGAACACAGAAACACCTAAGACCTTGCACAACTCTAAAATGTGGGTGGTTCAGCTCTTAGCTTCTTAGCAATCCATGAAGTGGGAAACAAAATCTAATTACAAAATTTTCAGTCCATATATGAAGTGATTTACAAACAAGCACCAAAGCTTTTCCTAGTGCTCAGAAGTAAGAGAAATTTCTTCTATACTTTTCAATAATGGGACACTGGACAGCACTGTAATTTTCTAAACAGCACCTTTATATAAATTAAATAACAGATTCCCTATGAAAGTTTCTTTTAACATTTCCACAACAGAGCTAGGGTCATAACACAAGGAAAGTTATCCAGAAAATGAACCATCTTGCTAGTAAACCTTCTACTATTTAATCTGGGGTTATATGTATTTATTTATTGGATTTGAAACATTTTTTATAGTGTGTTGCTTTTAGTAAATAGTTACACCAGAAGGTATTCATCTGGGACTTGAAACAAATACTAACAATCCTCAGGATATTTGTTAAATTCACAGTCCATTTTCATATTCCAAATTCCCATTTCATTTTCTAAATTCAGGTTCTTCTGATGGATGAGTAAGTAAAATGGTAATGCAAGCAACAACTGTGGCTCCAGATCAGATGAAGACGACACTAATATGGAGACCTCTTTTTAAAATTTAAAACAGTCCCTCTCTTACTTTTCCGGGGGGCCTTCTATTATCCTGCTTAATTCAGCAACCTGGGAGCCCAATCTGTGATGATTTTTTTTCCTCCTCAATTTGGTATTTCTAACAATGGTAAACAAATATAACTTAAGAGTTTCTAGATTCGTATCTTCCCATTCAGTCTATACCAATCTAGATTCATTTTAGAGCATGAATCTTTACACACATTGGCAGGTTTTATTTTTATGTTATTGGTGGGGAAGAAAAGACAGAAAAATTAATATCAAGAGAATTTCCTATCTCCCATTTTATCATACAAGAAAAAATAAGGTCCACAATGGCAGCATCTCAATAGACCATATATCTGGACTTAATACTACTAAAATTTAGCAATGCTACAATCTGATATTTAATAAATAGGTAGTAACAAATTTTATCTTCCATTACAGTTGGGTTTCCTCTACTCTGTCTCCTAAAGATGCCAAATTTATATTCTCCCACTACCCACATTATGTTTATGTTGTACCCTATTGCTTTCCTACCTCATTATCAGTTTAAATCTCATCACTTACAGGATGCTCCTCTCTCAAAAGCCTGGCTATTTGGGCCCATATAACCTTCTCATCCTACTTGATTTAGCTCTATATTACTCTCTAATTATTTTAGGATTTCCCTTACTAGATATTGGAATTTCTAGTTTTACGTTACCCACTATGAATAATGAAATGCAAATGCTCTAAGTACAAATTAACTTAATATGATGCATTAATCAACTACATACTTATAACAGTTTATGGTTGTTCAACATAACTAAGATATTTATTAGGATTTCATCAAGTAAGCCAGAAGGCCAATTTTTGACCACAAAGGTAATTTCTAAATGGCATACAATCAACCCATATTACATCAAACCTTAGGCTTTCTACTTTCAAGCTTGTCAGAAGAAGTTTAGTTGTGAGGACACCTTTTGAGAACACTACCAAAAACCAAATAGATTTTGTAAATTATTGTCAGACCTCAAAATGACTAAAATTAAATGACAGTGGTATCCAATACAGTTTGATCCATATTTGAACTCATATACATAACCCAGAGTCATGCAACCTCTTCCCTTATTAAATGAACTGTTTCAGTGTGTAGCCACTGAAATTTTTTATTTCTGAATTTCCTACTTTATGAAAATTCAGACCTTAGTAATCTCAACATACAATCTTCAGTATTGCAAAAGGTAGCGGTATTTACATCTGGCATAATATGTGTTGTTTAACATTTTTCTTGCAATTAAAAAAAACTCCTACATTTAAAAATATATTGGAAAGCATATGCTTAAGAAGCTCAGTATTAATTATAAGCTTAAATCAATCAATATTATATTCTATTCATTTAGAAAGTTATAGGATAATTGGAATGATTTTACATTAACCACTTAAAATTGTTTACTTCAGAGAATAAAAGGAGGAAACATATAATATAAATTGAAAAGCTTTTATCAATTTAACAAGAATGTAATTCAATTTTTTTTCTTAAAAGACAAACTGTAAAGAATAAACCAAAGAAAGCTACAAATATGTATATATTCATTTAATGCAACATAATAGATACACACAGAGCCTGTGAGAATACAATATTCATTTTGCTGCAGAAGAACAGACATTGCATAACAATGAGATTTGCTAATGAAATCAACCATCAACCTGGAATACATATGTATTAAACCAAGACCTTAGTGTCATTTTCTTTTTGCATTGTTTGTTCTTTCTTTCTTTTTTTTCTTGACCTTGTCAGTACTTTTGTCCTTTAGATTTTGGAACTTTGGTAAAGAAAAATCAAGGCTATAATATTCTAGTGTAGTGCTTTTTATTCATCACATTTATTTTTAATGTAAATTTCAACTGTTCTGCTTCTATCAGCACTATTACAAAGTATCTTTGAGAAAAAAAAATCAATGGATGCTACCAGAAGAAACAAAGGAAGTTTATTTCTATTCAGAATCATTATATACGGTCTGAACAAAACCTTTATCAACATCTGATATAAATTCCACATGAAAACTTTTAAAGCAATATTAGTACCTACTTGATAAGGAATAAGAATATAATATTTTTTAAAGTCACTTTTGTAATAGTATAATTCCTCCAGCAATTTCTACTACTGACAATTATTAAGTGAAATAATGTAGGGCTGACATAATAACTATCAGTATGAAAATTATTCTTATGTGTTTAGATAAAAATTACAATTTTTCCCCCAAAACTGCTCTGCTGTCCTGGTCTACAAACTTAATTACTAATTTCCATTTATCAAAAATAAATAATTCTGAGAGTTTTCTTTAAAAAACTAGTATTTAAATTTATGATTTAGTTATTATAATTTTGTATAAAAGCCCAAAAGACTATGAAAATAGTTGATATATTTTAAATAAAATAATGTCCCTCAAAATTGATTTATTTCTTTTTGAGTATAAGCTATTTAGCTAAATAACTGTCTGTCTTACTGGTTGTTTATACAAATTAGGTTTTCTATTCACATGTGCTACAGATAAAATTAACAGCTTAACCTGCTGTGGCATATAATTGCTGTTAATTCATGATAACAATTGCTTTAAAAAAAAAAGCAGTACTTACACCAACTAAAAGAGCCTCAGTCAAACAAAATTAAGTCTCCTATTTTTATTTTTATAATACCTTAATATGTAACCTCAAACCAATTTACTGCAAAATAGCAGAAGTCAGTATTACAGTTCTGTTGGAAAGCTGAATAATCTTTATACTTAAACTCTCTGAAAGTTGCCAATAATAATTCTCAAGGCTATTTAAAAAATCTTGGATGATGATGTACCCAAAGAACCACATGATCAGAGAGCAATCATTAATCCACACACAAAGTATTTCACTTAAAAAAAAAAAAACTACAGCGCAGGGTAAATGTAAGTTTTCAGTCAGTGTTTCCAGAACTTCCCAGATAGGCCATTTAGGTATCAATGGATGGTTAAGAGTCTTCAGAGGATCCGGGGCATGGAGTGGAGAGAAAAGCCATTCTCTCCTCCCCTCCGCTCCTGGTACATCATTGTTCTGGCATCTGCCAGTCACCAAGGACCCGCCCACGGAGTTCCTCCCGGAGAGGGCAGACAGGAGAAGAGTGTGCGTGTAGTGACCAAGGGGACACCTGGAGCTGTGAGCAATAAAAATGGTTTCTCCCAACCTGACCTTTCCCTTGACTTACTCTGGTCTCACTGGAATTTGTTTCTGGAGGGGAACCCCCCCCCTTACGCCTGGAGCTATAGCCAAAATATTCTATTAAAATGGCAAAATATAAATCAGACTGTAGAGAAACAGGCAGTTTAAGCAAATGTCTATAGTAATAATGAAAACCTGCTATCTAGGGCCAAAACTGTAGTGCTAAAATGTGATAGGCTTTGGAAAGTCATCTAGCTCCTTGCTATTCAAAATGTGGCCCACAGTCCAGCAACGCTGAAACTGTTTTTTTTTTTTTTAAGAAAATCAGAATTTCAAGCCCCGGCCTAGACGTACTGAATCAGAATCTTACACACATTAAAATTTGGAAACCATGATATAGAAAATTCTTCAGCCCACCTAACAATTTGTATACCAATTCTAGTAATTTCTGATATTCTAACAACTCCTCAAAAATTCAAATTCAAATACAGAATATTCAGAGAACACACAGCTTACTTGCTATACCGAAAGCCCATTACATGTCATTGCTTCACTACTTCAAGTCTCATATTCATTATCCACAACTGATCTGCAGTTTGTGGTAATAAAGGAGTAAGAGGGTAGGAATATTATCTTTTTGTAAGATCTTGAAAAATCTTAAATATATGGATAAAGTTGAAGTATTTACACTCAGCAATTATTTTAAACAATTTCATCAGAAGAGTCTTTCTTAAATAAAATATTGTTTAGGATCCCAATATAGTAAAAAATAAAAAAAGGGCTGTGCTTTGGGGCAGGGGAGGCACCCAGCAGTAGCCAAAGCATCTCAACAGGACCAACTCATAGGATTCCTCAGAGTACAGTTTGGAAAACTCTGCCTTAAAGGAACTACTTAAAAGTCTAAAAACAAACTGAAAAACTGTTACACTAATCACGAGTAAAGTTCATTATTGATCAAAGTGGGCCCTAAAGATATCTTTATAGAAACGTACTATTTAATTTAGTTTAATTTATTCTATATGTTTTAAAGAGCACTAGATATAATTATATAATTAAGCATCTTTTCTAATTCAAATTGAGCTCTCCCCAAAATAGTCTAATTGCTGAGGTTGGTTTTAATTAATATATTATTTTCAATTAAATTATTTTAGTTACTAGTATGCCTACCATATATAAGACATGTTAAGTTCTACACGGGCAATATAAATGAATGAACAAAGTAGTCTGTTTATTACCTTGGAAAGATAACACAATACATGGGACATAGTAAGTGCTAAAAAATCTATATAAATATAGTAGTAGGGAGCAAAATTAACTGCAGGTGTTAGAAAAGGCTTCATGGAAAGATGCCTCCTGAAGCAGGCCTTGAAAAGTATGTAGGATTTTGAAAGGCAAAGAAGGCTAAGTGGAAGAACTAGGAAAAAAGGCATCACAGGCGGAGGTAAAACTTGTTTGAGGAACAGGCTGAAAACATTGGGTTTATTCACAAAAGAGCTTGAAGTCATCTGCAAGCTCCCAATAACAAGAATCATGAGTTGTTCGTTTTATAGCAATAGTACCTGCAAAACTCAAGGGTCAATATACCTGTATAGTATAGTAAGAGCATTAAATATCAACTATTTGAATGAATTAATCAATAAATGAAGGTAAATCTAGTCTGGCTGTATATAGGGCATATGCAGAAAATAGTGTTTGAAAAGGTAGTTTAGGACTTTATTAGAGATAACCCTGAATACCACATTAAGTGTTTAAATTTAACACTGCAAACAATGGTAAACTACTTACATGAGAAATATTGATCTAGCAGTTTTAAGCAGGATGGATTGGAGCAGGAAGATATTTCCAATAGAGATATTGCAATATTCACTCTGGTGCAATAGTTTAGGCAAGAAGTGAGGGTCTCAACTAAGGTTGTAGCAGTAGAGTCAGAAATATGGAGATGATTATGAATACGAGATAAAATGAATCAAAATTTTTTTTACTGCTTGGCTGGGCAAAGAGACAGAAATAAAAAAATTGTATTGTAGAAGTAAAATCTATTGGACTTCATAGCAAGTTCTATATAGAGGAAGTGGGAAGGCAAAAAATAAGGAAATCCCAAAGATTGGCAAAAATGTAAAGCAGGAAATCTCTTATGCACTGGTGGTGCAAACTGGTATAAACACTGTATAAAAAAATTAAGCAATACATAGCAAAGTCAAAGTTGTATGCCATTTCCATCACAGCAATTCCACTTCTAGATATAGAATCCAGAAAAGTTCTCATACATGTGCACAACAGGTCATATACAAAAATGTAAATTTCAGCACTATTTGTATAGTGAAATACTGGGAAAAGGAATAAATTAAAAGGTTGTGGTATGTTTATAAAACAAAATAGTATATAGCAGTTAAAATGAATGAACTGGAGCTACACATATTAACATGGATATGTATCTTTAATATATAAACACAACCACCCGAGGAAAGAAAAAGTTATGTTTATTTACTTCTATTCATCATTTTTAAGACAGAGCAATCCTAAATAAGCCAGTGAAGAAAGGAAATGGGTATGTCTTATGAATGATCAATGAAACAAGTCTCTGGAGGACACAGAAGAGGATGAAAATAAAAAAGCATGAATAGTCTTAGGTTTAGTGAGGGGATGAAATGGCTTTTTGTTTATTTGTTTTTACCAGGACTTATCTATTTTAATAAGTGGAAGTTTGTGCCTTTTGACCACCTTCATCTGTTTTGCCCACCCCCTACCTCTGGCAATCACCAATCTATTCTCTGTATCTGAGTTTGTTTTTTGTTTTAGATTCCATATGTATGTGAAATCATATAATATTTAACATTTTTTGTCTGGCATCATTTAACTTAATGCCCTCAAGGTCCATCCATGATGTGATATGGCAGGATCTCCTTTTTTTGTGGCTGAATAATATTCTGGTGTGTGTGTGTGTGTGTGTACACACAGTTAAGGTTGTTTCCATGTCTTGGCTGTTGTAAATAATGCTACAACAAACATGAGGGTAAAAGGTAAAAGGGTCTTTTCCTCAGAGATGGGCAAGGAGATAGAAGAAAACAAAAGACAATTATTTTCACTTTTTAATTTTGAAATAACTGTATGTTTACAGAAAGTTGCAAAAATAGTACATTACGGTCTCAGGTGCTCTCACCCAGTTTCCACCAATGGTTACATAACTATAGTGCAATATCAAAACCAGGAAACTAACCACAACCTGCACAAATAATTCTATGTCATTTTATCATGTGTAGATTAATGTAACCAACACTGCAATCAAGATACAGATCTATTCCATCACCACAAAGATGTCTCTCGTGCTACCTTTACAGTCACACCCAAACTGCTCTCCCACACCTCCTGGTAACCACTAATTTGTTCTTAATCTCTATAATTTTGTCTTATACAAATGGAAACACAGAATGACCTTTTGAGATTGGCTTTTTTCACTAAGCCTAATGCCCTTGATGTCTAGCCAACTGTTATGTGTGTCAATAGTTGATAACTTTTTATTGCTGAGTAGTAGTCATGAAATGGACACACCATACTGGATTTAGCCATTAACCTATTTTAAGACATTTTGATTGTTTCCAATTTGGGCTATTACAAATAAAACTGCTATGAACAAACACATACAGTCATTTTGCTGGGATAAATGCCTAGAAGTGCACAGTCATTAGGTCATGTAGTTAGGTGTATGTTTAGGTTTTTTTTTGGAAACTGTCAAACACTTTTCCAGAGTAGTTGTACCATTTTACATTCCCATTAGCAACGTGTAAGAGTTCATTTTCTCCACATCCTTGCCAGCATTTGATACTGTCACTATTTTTTATTTTAGCTGTTCTGACAGGTGAGTAGTGATAGCTCATTTTTGCATTTCCCTAATGACTAGTGATATTGAACATCTTTTCATGTGCTTATTTGACAACCATACATCATCTCTGGTGAAATGTTTCTTCCTATCTTTCACCCATTTTCCAACTGGACTTCTGGCCTTTTTACTGTTGAGTTTTGAGAGTTTTTATATATCCTATATATGAGTCCTTTGCAAATACGTGTTTTTCAAATATTTTCTCATAGTATATAGCTTGTCTTTTCATTATCTTAACAGGGTCCTTTGCTGTCCAAATTACTGATTTTTATGGATTTTTTTCTTTTATGAATTGTTCTTTTTCAGTCATGTATAAGAACTCTTCACCAAGTTAGTGCCAAAGATTTTCTCTTATGTTTTCTCCTAAAAGCTTTACAGTTTTATGTTTTACATTTAAATCTATAATCAAAACAGATTTTGAATGGGAATAGGGGAAATTGATAGCTCTGTTTATCAGAAGGTCTTCAACTACTTAGCAGAGTTCATTTCATTTATTCGGTGTCCACTTAAAGTATGAACCTCTTAAGTAAGATAGGTACAAAGTATAGGATATAGAGAGTGGAGAAAACACAAATAAATATTTTTATTTCATTCTCTTAAGTGCTTGACAGAATTATACATCAGTGTACCTAACTTAGCCAGAAAGAGCTTGAGAGTGTTCTTAAAGAAGATTAAATCTGCTCTAAACCTTTAAGAATGGAGAAATTAGGCTACTCACAGATGGAAAGCTTTGTTAGGAAGAGAGAACAGCACTGACCAAAGGCAAAAAAAACTATGTACCTACTGTCTGCTTTAAGGAAATACAAAGGGTCTCAATGTTGAATAGCACCAAGTATGGGAGGTTTAGGTAAAATTTTAGATGTAGGCAGGGGACAGATTACAGGTTTCATATGCCCTGCAAATGAATTAAATTTTAGTCTGTGGTGACGGGAACCTAGTAAAAGATTTTAAGTAGATGAATAACCTAGTTAGATTTGTGGTGTCACTTAAATCATTACTGAGATGATGATGAATTTGGACACAGCACCACCAGAGGCAGAGCCACCAGTAAGGAGGCTGTTAAGACAGCCCACGTGAGGCATGATGCAGACCTACATGAAGATTTAGGTATCATGAATAGAAAAGGATGGATCTCAGAAATAAATTTAGGAAAAAAAAAAGAAATGTAGTCTTTACTGAAAAGGCAGGCAGGGAGAGGTGTTGGCTTAAGGAAAGTGGAGGAGTTATGAAACATCTGTAGAAAATCCTTTTATTAACCTATAATTAGCTCAATAGGATTGTATAATACAGCATTTACCAAAACATGAAAAACATTAATGCTCTAAGATGCTCTTTGAAGGAAGGATAAAGTAAGCTGGTGATTGACTAAACACATTAGCACATTAAAAGATGAGCAGAAACAGTTCTGAAGCAAAACAAAACCTAACTTTTACATTAACCCTATGTTTTCCACAATTACTTGACCATGGAACATTTTTTTCAAGCTATACTCACTCCATACAGCCAGTGTTTTACCAAAACTACTTTGGGGACCTCTGGTTTAGCTTAGCCTTTGACTAAGCTTAGGGCAATTTTTTTCCATCCTCTCTTAAAAAAGAGAATTAAATCTTAAATGCAGGTTATTGTGATATCTCTTTGGCTTCACTTACTATTCTCCATTGCACAGGCCACGTAGCCGTGCTGATTTCTTTATTGTTGTTGGAATATGCCAAGCACAACCTTCCTCAATATCTTGGCATTTACCATTATACTCTTCACCCATATATATGCATTACTCGCTCCCTCACTTTCTTAAAATCTCTGTTAAACTGTTATCTTATTAAAGAGGCCTTCTCTATAACTATAAACTTCTCTATTAACTACCCTATAACAAATATTAACTCCATAACCCTGCCATTCGTGACCCTTAATTTGCTTTATCTTTCTTGACAGTGTTGGTTGCCACCTAACATATTAAATGTTAATTTCTTGACTATTATCTTTTTCTCATAGACAGTAAGCCCCATGACTGCAGTCTATTTTGTTCACAGCCTTATCCTCAGCACTTGCATGTACTAGGTACTCAATAATTAGTTGTTGAATAATTTACTAATCATTTAATCTCAAAGTGTATTTACTTCACATTAAAATAAATAGGTAAAATAGCTACATATCAACACATCCATTAATAGGAATAGTATTTTCCTTTATGGATTGGTGGTTAATATTTTTCATGCCTACATTCTATCTAAGATATCTGATCAGTTTTATCCTGCGGGTAAAAAAAAACCTCAAGATTTCGGAAGCTTTCAGCTCTTAACCTTTTAACTATTTCTGCATAGCCATTATTTTGTATAGTTGTTTCTCTTTAACTGCACTTTTTTGGACACAGGCTTGCAAAAGACTATAACTTGAAGCACTGTATGCAGCAACCTTGACCTTCTAGAGCAAAGGGTTAGATCATTTCCTTCTGTGATATACAATGATTCTTTTCTGTGTCTCTAGCACTTGTCAAATGCTTTAGTAGGTAGTAAGTGTGTAATTCCTCCACTTTTAATTTTAGCCATGACCTATTACTCTTCAATATAGGTCAGCTGTCCAACTGAACATACTCCATATGATGAAGATAGATAATCCTTTAAAAACTGGAACAAATTTTCATTGATACATGCAACAACTTTTCAAAACATCTCACTATAAATCTACAAAATCCTGAAATATCTTGACATGAAATGTACTATTTCTAAAAGAAAGTACTTTAAAAAATATTCCAATAAGTCAGCACAAGATATATATTTGAATTGGTTCTGATTTAAACCAATTTTAAGTATATTATTATTAAGGAAGAAGAACATAGCTTGTGCATATATGACTTTGTAAGTCAGGTTCTCCACTCAACAAAAATTTTTCTGTACAGCAATCTAGTGATGACAGACTAAAATGAGAAACTTGAATTCTTTTCAATAAAAATATGTGCAACTGAACAGTAAACCAGTCTCTAAAATTATATATACTCATTAGGCACTGTCATAAATAAGTAGGTATACTCTGTAGTATTCTAAGTTTTATTCAAAGGGAGTAGTTTCTTTTTCTTTCATAACTAAAGATATTTTATACATATAACAAGTAATAATATGAGAGTACCCTAATGTTTTTCATGAACTTTTTTAGTTACCTTGGTTAAATTATAGTCCTTGAGACTCAGATTCCTCATCTATAAAATGAAAGGATTTGTCCAGGATTTTTAATATACTTTCTAGCTTTAATATCCACAATTGTAAAAAAAATATTTTGTCAATTAAACTCTATTGTTTCTACTCTTGCAAAATTAACTGACAAATATTTTTCATACCAAGAATTGTATATTCCTTAAAAGCTTACTTCTTTAAAAACCAGTGATAAAACATATTTATGCTTCTCTATAATGAAACACCTCAATTTGTACTGAAATATGATAAGTTCTGTTTATCTACTTAAGGTGAATAAAAGCTGAGCGTAATTTATTACAGCATAAGAAAGACTCCTGAATATTAGAAGGTCACAGTTTGTGTGCTGAGCTGCTAGCAAAACATGTAGGATGCTCCAAAGCTGCCATTTTTCTTCCTTGACAAAGACTCCATCTGCCACTAAGCCATTTACAGCCTCTAAGTCAGAATATCAATGATTTCCAACCATTCTGCAAGCTTGCTTTCACCTTGACATCACCTCCATTATACATCTAAAGCAGATGATACATACATCCCCCACTATAAGAATGAAACCCATGCTTTATTCACCTGATAGGTATTTAAGCTGCCCTCTAATATACTATTTTTATTCATGCTGAGTTGTAAAAGAATTTTAAGTGTTTATGTTTGTTATACTTCTTGCTTTACTTCAGGCTTTAAATCAGATGTATTCATAAAATTTTAAAACCTAGGAAGACTGTACATAGGTAATTTTCAATAATGGCTTAATAACTAAGACAACAGAACCATATCATATGTCCATTTAACACAATCCTCTATAAAATTACTTCATATAAAACAATTGACTTCATTAGACCCTGTAAACATTAAAGCAATGAAAAATGTTCACAAAATTTCTAGTTTTGTTTTCAAATCAGTACTCTTAACACTATGAACAATTAAAACCATTTACTTAGAAATAAGGGACCCAGAGAAATTTTCAATTATATTGTTATTTCATACAATAGTAAAGACTTAGAAATAAATGTAAACTATCAAGAACTATTAAAAACTCTTCTTCCAGGAAGAGAAATAAAGAATCATCAGACTGTGTTAACAATAACTTAACAACAAAGTTAAGTTAGACTGTTAAATAGTAGAGAAGCTACCCTTGAACCTTTGGTAACCATAAATCTAAAGCCAGCAATGGCAATAAGTACATATCTATTGATAATCACCCTAAATGTAAATGGACTGAATGCACCAATCAAAAGACACAGAGTAACAGAATGGATAAAAAAGCAAGACCCGTCTATATGCCGCTTACAGGAGAATCACCTCAAACCCAAAGATATACACAGACTAAAGGTGAAGGGATGGAAAAAGATATTTCATGCAAACAACAAGGAGAAAAAGCAGGTGCTGCCGTACTTGTATCAGAAAAAAATAGACTTCAAAACGAAGAAAGTAGAAAGAGATAAAGAAGGACATTGCATAATGATAAAGGGGTCAGTCCAAAAAGAGGATATAACCATTTTGAATATATATGCACACAACACAGGAACGCCAGCATATGTGAAACAAATACTAACAGAATTAAAGGAGGAAATAGACAGCAATGCATTCATTTTAGGAGACTTCAACACACCACTCACTCCAAAGGACAGATCTACCAGACAGAAAATAAGTAAAGACACAGAGGCACTGAAAAACACACTAGAACAGATGGAACTAACAGACATCTACAGAACTCTACAACCAAAAGCAACAGGATGCACATTCTTCTCAAGTGCACATGGAACATTTTCCTGAATAGACCACATACTAGGCCACAAAAAGAACCTTAGTAAAGTCAAAAATATTGAAATTCTACCAACCAACTTCTCAGTCACAAAGGTATAAAACTAGAAATGAATTTTAGAAAGAAAACAAAAAGGCTCACAAATACATGGAGATTTAATAACATGCTCCTAATTAATTAATGGGTTAACGACCAAATCAAAACAGATATCAAAGAATATATGGAGACTAATGACAACAACAACACAAAGCCACAACTTCTGTGGGACGCAGCAAAGGCAGTTCTAAGAGGAAAGTATATTGCAATCCAGGCCTATTTAAAGAAGGAAGAACATTCCCAAATGAATAGTCTAAAGACACAATTACTGAAATTGGAAAAAGAAGAACAAATGAGGCCCAAAGTCACCAGAAGGAGGGACATAATAAAGATTAGAGAAGAAATAAATAAAATTGAGAAGAATAAAACAATAGAAAAAATCAATGAAACAAAGAGCTGGTCCTTTGAAAAAATAAACAAAATAGATAAACCCCTACCCAGACTTATTAAGAGAAAAAGAGAATCTGCACACATAAGAGAATCAGAAATGAGAAAGGAAAAATAACGACAGACCCCACAGAAATACAAAGAATTGTGAGAGAATATTATGCGAATCTATATGCTAACAAGCTGGAAAACCTAGAAGAAATAGACAACTTCTTAGAAAAATACAACCTTCCAAAACTGACCAAACAAGAAACAGAAAACCTAAACAGACCAATCACCAGCAACGAAATTGAAGTGGTAATCAAAAACTACCCAAGACTAAACCCCCAGACCAGACGGATTCACCTCTGAATTCTACCAGACATAGAGAAGAAATAACACCCATTCTCCTTAAAGTTTTCTAAAAAATAGAAGAGGAGGGAATACTTCCAAACTCATTCTATGAAGCCAGCATCACTCTAATACCAAAACCGGGCAAAGACCTCACCAAATAAGAAAATTACAGACCAATATCCCTGATGAACGTAGATGCAAAAATACTCAACAAAATATTAGCAAACCGAATTCAAAAATACATCAAGAGGATCATACACCATGATCAAGTGGGATTCATCCCAGGGATGCAAGGATGGTACAACATTTGAAAATCCATCAACATCATCCACCATATCAACAAAAAGAAGAACAAAAACCACATGATCATCTCCATAGATGCTGAAAAAGCATTTGACAAAATTCAGCATCCATTCATGATTAAAACTCAACAAAATGGTTATAGAGGGAAAGTACCTCAACATCATAAAGGCCATATATGACAAACCCATAGCTAACATCATACTTAACGGCGAGAAACTGAAAGCTTTTCATCTAAGATTGGGAACAACACAGGGATGCCCGCTCTCTCCACTGTTATTCAACATAGTACTGGAGGTCCTAGCCACGGCAATCAGACAAAACAAAGACATTCAAGGCATCCAGATAGGTAAAGGAGAAGTCAAATTGTCACTATTTGCAGATGACATGATATTGTACATAAAAAACCCTAAAGACTCCACTCCAAAACTACTAGAACTAATATCTGAATTCAGCAAAGTTGCAGGATACAAAATTAACACACAGAAATCTCTTGCTTTCCTATACACTAACGATGAACTAACAGAAAGAGAAATTAGAAAAACAATTCCATTCACAATTGCATCAAAAAGAATAAAATACCTAGGAATAACCCTAATGAAGGAAGTGAAACATCTATACTCTGAAAACTACAAGACACTCCTAAGAGAAATTAAAAAGGAGACTAAGAGATAGAAATGCATCCCATGGTCTTGGCTAGGAAGAATAAATATTGTCAAAATGGCTATACTACCTAAAGCAGTCTATAGATTCAACGCAATCCCTATCAAAATACAAACAGCTTTCTTCAATGAACTAGAACAAATAATTCTGAAATTCATATGGAACCACAAAAGACCCCGAATAGCCAAAGCAATCCTGAGAAGGAGGAATAAAACAGGGGGAATTACGCTCCCTGACTTCAAGCTCTACTACAAAGTCACAGTAATCAAGACAATATGGTATTGGCACAAAAACAGACCCACAGACCACTGGAACAGAATAGAAAATCCACACATTAACCTAAACATATACAGTCAATTAATATTTGATAAAGGAGCCTTGGATATACAATGGGGTGATGACAGCCTCTTCAGCAGCTGGTGTTGGAAAAACTGGACAGCTACATGTAAGAGAGTGAAGCTGGACCACTGTCTAACCCCATACACAAATGTAAACTCAAAATGGATCAAAGACCTGAATGTAAGTCATGAAACCATAAAACTCTTAGAAAAAAACATAGGCAAAAATTTCTTGGACATAAACATGAGCGACTTCTTTATGAACATATCTCCCCAAGCAAGGGAAACAAAAGCAAAAATGAACAAGTGGGACTATATCAAGCTGAAAAGCTTCTGTACAGCAAAGGACACCATCAGCAGAACAAAAAGACATTCTACAGTATGGGAGAATATATTCATAAATGACGTATCTGATAAGGGGTTGACACCCAAAATATATAAAGAACTCACCACCTCTACAAACATAAAGTAAATAATCCAATTAAGAAATGGGCAAAGGACATGAATAGACACTTCTCCAAAGAAGAAACTAACATGGCCAACAGGCACATGAAAAGATGCTCCACATCGCTAATCATCAGAGAAATGCAGATTAAAACCACAATGAGACATCACCTCACACCAGTGAGGATGGCCAACATCCAAAACACAAACAACAACAAATGTTGGCGAGGATGTGGAGAAAAGGGAACCCTCCTACATTGTTGGTGGGAATGAAAATTAATTCAACCATTGTGGAAAGCAGTGTGGAGGTTCTCAAAAAACTCAAAATAGAAATACCATTTGACCCAGGAATCCCACTCCTAGGAATTTACCCTAAGAATGCAGGAGCAGAGTTTGAAAGAGACATATGCACCCGTATGTTTATCGCAGCACTATTTACAATAGCCAAGAAATGGAAGCAAACTAAGTGTCCATCAGTAGATGAATGGATAAAGAAAATGTGGTACATATACACAATGGAATATTATTCAGCCATAAGAAGAAAACAAATCCTACCATTTCTAACAACATGGATGGAGCTAGAGAGTATTATGCTCAGTGAAATAAGCCAAGCCGAAAAAGACAAGTAAAAAATGATTTCACTCATATGTGGAGTATAAGAACAAAGAAAAAAACTGAAGGAACAAAACAGCAGCAGACTCACAGAACCCAAAAATGGACTAATAGTTACCAAAGGGAAAGGGACTGGGGAGGATGGGTGGGAAGGGAGGGACAAGGGGGAAAAAGTGGCATAACGATTAGCAGATATAGTGTTGGGTGGGCACGGCGAGGGCTGTATAACTCAGAGAAGACAAGTAGTGACTCTATAGCATCTCAGTATACTGATGGACAGTGAGTGTAATGGGGTTGGTGGGGGGGACCTGATGAAGGGTGTAGTTTAATCACCATAATATTGCAAATGTAATTGTAGATTAATGATACCAAAAAAAACTATAAAAAAAACAGTAAGCTACTGGCACAAGAACAGATATATAGACCAATGGAAAAGAAGAGAGAGCTCAGAAATAAACCAACACCTATGTGGACAATTAATATATGACAAAGGATGCAAGGATATACGATGGGGAAAAGACAGTCTCTTCCATAAATAATGTTGGGAAAACTGGACAGCTATACACAGAAGAATGAAACTGGATCACTTTCATACACCACACACAAAAATAAACTCAAACTGGATTAAAGACCTAAATATAAGATCTGATACCATAAAATTCCTAGAAGAAAACATAGTAAACTCTTAACCATCAGCATTAATAATTTTTTTCTGGACATGTCTTCCCAGGCAAGGTTAAAAAAAGGAAAAATAAACAAATCAGACTACTTCAAACTAAAAACTTCTGCACAGTAAGGGAAACCATCAACAAAATGAAAGCCAACCTATGGTAGGGTAGAATACATTTGCAAATATACCCAATAAATAACTAATATCCCAAATATATAAAGACTCATACAAGTCAACACCAAAAAAACAAATAATCCAGTTAACATATGGGCAGAGGACCTGAATGCACATTTTTCCAAACAGGCATATATACGGCCAAACGGAAATGCATAGCAAAACCACAATGAGATTATCACCCCACATGAGTAAGAATGGCTAGTATCAAAAAGGCAAGAAATAACAAGTGTTGGCAAGGATGTAGAGAAAAGGGAACCCTTGTACCCTGCTGGGTTTGTAAATTGGATGCAGCCACTAAAGAAAGCAGTGCGGAGATTTCTCAAAAAATTACAAATAGAAATACCATATGACCCAGCAATTCCACCTCTGGGAATTTATACAAAGAAGACAAAAATCACTAATCTGAAAAGATATATGTATTCCTATGTTTAATGCAGCATTATTTACAATCGACAAAATAAGGAAACAACTTAAATGTCCATGTATAGATAATGGATTAAGAAAGATGTGGTACATATATACAATGGAATATTACTTAGCCATTAAAAAATGAAACCTTGCCATATGTGAAACATGGGTGGATCTACAGGGTATTATGCTAAATGAAATAAATCAGACAGAGAAAGAAAAATACCATATGATTTCACTTATATGTGGAATCTAATAAACAAAGCAAAAAAAAACTGAAATATACTCGTAAACATAAAGAACAGGTTGGTGGATGCCACAGGGGAAGGAGGTGGGTAATGGGTGACATAGGTAATGGGAGAAAAAATCAGTGACAATGTTTAATATCTTGATCTGGGTGACAGTTACATGATCGAATACCTATGTTGAAATCCATCAAGCTGTACACTTAAGATTTGTTAATTTTATTTTATGTACCTCAATAAGACTTTTTTTTTAAGTACTATGGAGTTACTGCAATTTTCCAGCAGATTCTTTAGTCAATGCTGACCATATCTGGTCAAAGGTATAAACAAGTTACTGCTGCTAGAGTGATTTGATAACTGGGTGGTCCCCAAGTCTTCATGTAGCAATCTCACTTTCAATGGACCTTTGGAGAAGAACAATTAATAAAAAGTAACTCAGTCAAAGTACGGTTAAATTACACACAGATTTGCTGAACACATGAGCAACTACTCACACTCAACAATACTTCACACACTCATTAAAAACCTACTCAATCCAACAGGTATTTACTGGAAATAGGTTTGAGAGCTTAGGTTCAACACTTATTAGGTAAATAAGACGGTTTTGTCCAAAAAGAGCTTACAATTGAATATTATAAATTGAAACTTCTCAAGGAGTTCCATTAACTGTTACAAAGGGTTCACATTTTTAAGTGAGGTAATAGCATGTTTAAATATCTGTTTTTAATAATTAATAAAATAACATTTCTCAGTAAGCAACACACAATAGGCTGAAACCTTGAAGGCATATCATGTGTGATAGTGAGTGACAGTCAGGTGACAGTGCTTGGCATACTCAGTCCCTGTGCTACATAGCCGAATGCCGAAATCATTGCCATTATGGCCTTGATGCTTTTGTACATTTCCTAAGTTAGAGAATAAAAGCATGAGGTGCACTGATACTGAAATCAAAGTCAATGGAGACAAAGTGGTATTTCAACAAATTTACCTCAAGACCTTCACTAAATCCCTCAGTTGCATTCACCACATCAAAACTCTAATACAGTACATTGAGATGTCTTTAGTATTTCAAAGACCAATGTAAAGAAGTGAAATTGTAATGATAATTCTTTTTACATGAAAAACCAATCTGGATGCAATTATTTCTTTTCTGAATGAGGACAAAAATTATAAAAGCAAACCTTGCCATTTGTTAAGTTGACACTGTAAGAATTTCAAACATTAGCAATTGAAAGCAATTTTAAACTATTTTAAATGTTGTGATATAGTAAACCTTAAATCTATGCTTAATAAACAGAATAAAAATATCATTTTAAAATGTTGACACCACAGTAGTGAAGAAGTGGAAGCAACTTAAGTGTCCACTGGAAGATGAATAAGGAAAATGTGGTATATAATAGAATATTATTCAGATTTAAAAAGAAAAGAAATTCTTACAGTTGCTACAACACAAATGAACCCTGAGAAATTATGCTAAGTGAAATAAACCAGTCACAAAAGGAAAATATTGTATTATCTCACTTATATGAGATGTTTCCAGTAGTCAAATTCATAGAAACAGCAAGTAGAATGGTGACTGTCAAGGGCTGGAGAGAGGGGAAAAGAGGAGTTGTTTAATGAGTGCAGAGTTTCAATTCTGTAGAATGAAAAATTTCTGGAGATTGGTTGTACAACACTGTAGATATACTTAACACTACTAAACTGTTTAATAGAAATGGTTAAGATGGTAAGTTTTATGTTGTCCCTTTTACTACAATAAAAAAAAAGAGGCCTTTAGGTGCTAATGCAGAGAAAGTTGGCTTAAAAGCTGATAATTTGAATCCTACATACTCATGCTATTTTGCTAGTTGTAGAAATTTAACTTGATAAACATTGAACATTGTAATCTTAAAAGTGTAATTTGTTTGACTTTTTAAATATTGCTTTAAGCACCTAATGAGAACTGATTTATGATCATTTGGAAGATTTGTATAATTTTATAAAAACTCACATTGTTAAAATGTGTTTCAGTGATCTCTGTAGTTTGTCACTTAAACTTAATTGTCTGAACCTCGTCGTTCTTATTCAAGCCTGCAATAAATACACCTTGTATGGCACTAAAAAAAAAAATGCTGATGCAGAGAAACTTGGCTTAAAAGCTGATAAACTATGTCTACATAATTAAAAATAAAAAACACTGTGTCCCTTGAAAAATAGAAAAAAATGTTATTTACATATTTATAAACTATCAAATATTAAATTCAAATGAAGATATTATAATGTATTGATCAAACACATAAAATTTTTATTGAAAATCAACTGACTTCATACTACGCAAAAGCTGATTAGTTATATCCTAAAAAGACTCTTAAGATTATACATTTTTTAAAAAGACTTTTAAAATCCTAAAAGTGATGTAAGCAAATAAGTTACAAATAGCAACTAAGTCAAGTAACAAAATTATATTCAAGGTTCTCTATCCTAGAGTAGCACAATGAAAGAACTGAATTTTTTTACTCAACTGGGGAGAATATGAAAAGTCTAACTTATTTAAAACAAGTAAGTTTTAAAAATTAACAGATGGTTCAATAGAAGAAAACCAATCAATATAACACACCACCTTTGCAGAACAAAGGAAAAAAATCACAAGAGTATCTCAACTTGAGACAGAAAATAAATTTGACAAAATCTATCACTTTTTCATGTAAAAAGAAACTGAGAAAACTAGGAATATAAAGGAACTCCCTCAACATGAAAAGGGCATTCTGAAAAACCCACAGCTAACATTATACCAAATGGTGAAAGACCAAAAGCTTTCGTCCTAAGATCAGGAAGAAGAAAAGAATGTCTGCTTTCATTACTGGAAGTTCTAGCCAGAGCAATTAGGCAAGAAAAAGAAGTAGAAGGCATTAAAATTGGAAAGGAAGAAGTAAAACTATTTCTATTTGCAGATCACATGATCCCAAAGAAAGATCTCAAAGATAAAAAAAAACTACTAACACTAATGAATTCAGCAGAGTTGTACAATACAGGATCAACACACACACACAATCAACGATGTTTCTACACACCAACAATGAACAACTCAAAAAGAAAATTAAGAAAATAATTCAATTGCAATACCATCCAAAAGAATAAAATACTTAGGAATAAATTTGATCAAGGAAGTGAAATAAGTGTACACTGAAAACTATAAAATATTGCTTAAAAAAAAAGATGACTTGAATAAGTGGAAAAGCATCCAGCACTCATAGATTATAAGACTTAATATTTTTAAGATGGCAGTATTACCCGAAGTGGTTCACAGATTCAAATGTGATCATTATCAGAATTCCAACACTCTTTTTCTTTTTAAGAGAAACATAAAAGCGAATTTTCAAATTTACGTGGAATTGTGAGTGGTCCTGAATAGCTAAAATAATACTGAAAAAGAAGAAAGTAGGAAGATTCACACGTCCCAATTTCAAAACATACTGCAAAGCTACAGCAATCAAAAAACAACATGGCATTGAAATAAAGACAAACATATAAACCAATGGCATAGAACTAAGAGTACAGAAATTAAGTCCATACACATTTGGCCAACGGATTTTCAACGAGAGTGCCAAGACCACATGAGGGGAGAAAAAAGAGTCTCTTCACAAATGGTGCTGTGGAAACTGGATATCTATATCCAAAACTATGAAGCTGGATCCCCTACCTCACAACATATGTGAAAAATAATTCAAAATGGATCAATGACCTATACATAAGTAAAATCATAAAACCCTAGAAGAAACTAGATGGTATTCTCTTCAAGAACTTGGATCTGGCAATGGATTCTTAGAAATGACACCGAAAGTACAAACAACAAAGGAAAAAAAAGATAAATTGGATTTCAAAGAATTAAAATTAGGACAGCTTGAAAGAACATTATTAAGAAAGTGAAAAGACAATCTGCACAACTGGAGGAAATATTTGCAAATCAAAAATGGGTAATTGCCAATTAAAATGTGCTGACTAAAAAATGGGTAAAGGATTTGAATAGACATTTCTCCAAAGAAGATATACAAATGGCCAATAACAGAAAAGACCAAAATCATGGCCATGTATGAAATACAAAACAAAACCACAGTGAGTTACCATTTCATACCAACTGATACAGCTACAGTACTAGAAAAAGAATTAAAATAACAAATTGACAAGGAAAAGGAAAAATTGGAAACCTTGTACATTACATTGCTGGTGGGGATGCAAAATGGTTCAGCGGCTGCGGAAAACAGCTTGTTGTTCTCAACTTGTCACAAGAGTTAAACATAGAATTAACATCTAACCCAGCAATTCCATTCCTAGATATATACCTAAAAGAACTGAAAACAAGTGTACTCAAAACAACAGATCTGTCCCCTCAAATGTTCTTCTCTCCCCCACCCTCCCTTCCTCTCTCTCTTTCTCTCTCCATATATATACATATATTCCTGTAACATATATTTTATTCTCTATTGCCCAGATGTTGTACCTTCTGGCTTGGTCCTGTAGTCATTTCTCTCCTATTTTCTATTTCCTTTTATCTATTTTTCCATAAGATGTCCTCAATGTTACCTTCCAATCCTTCTAATTAAGCTTTTCATTTGGTATTTTAATTTATAAATGCTTTTTGGTTTTTGCCTATTCTCTTTTTATAGCAAACTCTTCTTGCGACATGGATATAATAGCTTCTCTTACTTTTCTTAATATATGACCGAAAACAATTTTTTTCTTTCTCCTGTGGAGTATCTGTTTCCCCTGATTTTTTTTTCTTCTTACCTGTTCAGGTCTCTGTAATTTCTAATACAGGCTTTCCTCAAATGTCTGATGACCCTTGCCCATCCACCCACATTACAGAATGGAGTATTAAAAACCCAACTGAAAATTTTGTTGAACTTGTGTGGGACTTGTCGACTGTGGATTTCACTGTAGGGTGACCTGGCAAAGACATTTCACTATGGAATCCCAGTGTTTTATCACTCTAGAAGCCAAGTGAGCAAAGGTGAGTGGGGGATCACGATATTCAGTATATAATAAGCATTCACACAATTCCTATTTTCCTATTATACTTCTGCCTGCAAAAGTGTTTAATCATATCCTGCCATGAGTGTACTCTCCATTTGTTTTTAAGTTTGGGCTTCCTCTTGGGGTAACTGCCTAGGTTTCACACAATTTTTTAAGAACCTTCCCTCTGATTCTTGATTTACAAAGCACTTAGTTTTTGCTATGGTCATGCTGCCCATTCCAGTTGTACTGACATTAATCTCATATTACTCCAGCATGCACTATATGTGAGAATGCTGCTTCATACTGTGGTAGGAAGCATTATATATCCTCCTGGGATTTTGCCTGCAGAAAAGATCTTAACTCCCAGTTGAGGACCATCAGAAAATGCTATCAACAGCTCAAAAATAAATCAATTCTCTTTTTATTTATTTATTTTATTTTATTTTGGTATCATTAATGCACAATTACATGAGCAACATTATGGCTACTAGACTCTCCCTATTATCAAGTCCCCACCACATACCCCATTACAGTCACTGTCCATCAGCATAGTAAGATGCTATACAGTCACTACTTGTCTTCTCTGTGTTATACTGCCTTCCCTGTGTCCTCCCTCCCTACATTATGTGTGCTAACTGTAATGCCCCTTTTCCCCTCTTATCCCTCCCTTCCCACCCACCCTCCCCAGTCCCTTTCCCTTTGGTAACTGTTAGTTCATTCTTGGGTTCTGTGAGTCTGCTGCTGTTTTGTTCCTTCCATTTTTGCTTTGTTCTTATACTCCACAGATGAGTGAAATCATTTGGTACTTGTCTTTCTCTGCCTGGCTTATTTCACTGAGCATAATACCCTCTAGCTCCATCCATGTTGTTGCAAATGGTAGGATCTGTTTTCTTCTTATGGCTGAATAATATTCCTTTGTGTATATGTACCACATCTTCTTTATCCATTCATCTACTGATGGACACTTAGGTTGCTTCCATTTCTTGGCTATTGTAAATAGTGCTGTGATAAACATAAGGGTGCATATGTCTTTTTCAAACTGTGCTGCTGCATTCTTAGGGTAAATTCCTAGAAATGGAATTCCTGGGTCAAATGGTATTTCTATTTTGAGTTTTTCACACTGCTTTACACAATGGTTGAACTAGTTTACATTCCCACCAGCAGTGTAGGAGGGTTCCCCTTTCTCCACAACCTCACCAACATTTGTTGTTGTTTGTCTTCTGGATGGTGGCTATCCTCACTGGTGTGAGGTGATATCTCATTGTGGTTTTAATTTGCATTTCTCTGATGATTAGCAATGTGGAGCATCTTTTCACGTGTCTATTGGCTATCTGAATTTCTTCTTTGGAGAAGCATCTGTTCAGCTTCTCTGCCCATTTTTTAATTGGCTTATTTGGTTTTTGTTTGTAGAGGTGTGTGAGCTCTTTATATAATTTGGATGTCAACCCCTTATCAGATATGTCATTTATGAATATATTCTCCCATACTGTAGGATGTCTTTTTGTTCTACTGATGGTGTCCTTTGCTGTACAGAAACTTTTTAGTTTGATATAGTCCCACTTGTTCATTTTTGCTTTTGTTTCCCTTGCCCGGGGAGATATGTTCATGATCAATTCTCTTTTTATAATCACACTTCTGCCCCCAAAAAGAAGTCCAAAATTTGCTATGCAGAATTCCTTCAAAAATTTAACATTTTACCTTCTTCCCACCTCAGGTACACTTACAAAAATGGAGGATAAAGGGTAGGAAAAAACAGAAGGGGAAAAGGACAGCAGTAACAAAAAGCACCATAATACTTTTCCACCCTCCACTTAGAAGAGAAATTCGACTTTATCACTAGACCAGGTACCACTTATTCATTTTGCTTTATAGCTAGAAATCATCAACTCTTTCTAAAGACTTTTTGTAGCATAAGCATCCCTGTTCAAATATTGATGCCTCCTTCCACTATGCTTCAAAAACCAGGATGGAAAAATCTTCCCAGAATGAGTATTTTTAATGGGTTTTTTTCCACCCGCAGGTAACACACCATCCTTTTTATATTAAAAAAAAACCCAACACTGTACATATAATTCTACTATCGCACCTACCACATCTATTATGACTGGTTTGTGTGTCTGTTTCTCTACTAGTCTCTAAGTTCCTAAAGAAGAGAAGAGGAACAGTATATTTTCCATCCTTATAAATCTACTAAGTAATTCAAAAGGTACAACTTAAAGTTTACTGAATCAAGGAATAATGCATATTGATGAATTTCTCTTTAATATGATGGAAACTTCTTAGCTATCATAGTGATGGTATATGGTTTAGGAATAAGACAGCAGAATGCTTCTAAAAATATAAATTCATGCCAAGAATAAAGAATTTACTACAATACTTTAATGTTACCAACATACTAGACATTGCTCCCCCTTAATAGCCTCCAATAGGAGAAAAGTTGCGGAACATATACAAATTAAACATCGGATACGGAAAATAAAATGGACCAACAACCAAAAAAACTTCCAGCACCTTCTCTCCACAATAGAAAGAAGCTCTAGCTACTTTTGATGACACTTGCCTCCTCTACTCCCCCCGTTCACAATATTCTGGCCTCTGTGGTACTGTGATTCTTATTTCCTCAGATCCTCAGATGGCTGGATCCTTCTAGGGATTCATTTCACAACACAAGTACTGCCTCCTCCCAGAGGCCTTCCCCAACTTTTGCATGTACACTGCCCCCAGTTCTACTCTACTCTGCCTCCAGTATATGCTATTACATTTCCCTTGACTTTCTCCACTCCTCTGGAACTCATCAATATTTGAAAATATGTTATTTCTTTACTTCTGCTTTCCTATTGAAAAGTAAACTTAATAACTGAAGGAACTTTGTCTTACTGACCACAGTTTCCCAAATGGCTAGAAGTGGAACATGTAAGTCAGTGCTCCATAAATGTTTGTTGAATATATGAATGAATGAACGAATGAACAAATGAATGAATGTGAAGCACAAAATATATCAACTAATTGAATGGATGGCTCACAATTCCCACGGAATATTTTGTTAGAATCTTTGAGAACAAGCAACTTTCCATCTAATAGCACATATCATGTGTCTTCCCTTACTGAATATCAATACTATAACTGAGGCATACAAAAATAATGTTAAATAAGTGAGAGATTGGTAATTTATAAATTGTTTAAAGAATGTGTCTCAGAAAATCACCTCAGGGCACACACTGGCTGATTCTATAATTTCTTTCTCCCATAATCCTGCTTCTGTCACTCAATCATTTAGCAAACATTTATTAAGCATTATGAACTCTATTTCTAAATATAGATCCTAAGGTCTCTTGAACAGAAATTAGTGCTATATTCTTTACTCTTTGAATACATTATAGTAGAAATGCCATTGTCTTTAGTTAGAGAAATATGAATTTGGTTCCCAGTTACAACCATTACTAATTATATCAACTGGGAGCAGTTACTTAACATCAGTAAATCTAAAATAAAATGATACCTAGAAACTGCCTGGAACATAATTAGCTTTCATTGTTAATTCTCCTTAGAGAGTAAGGATTGAAAGGTGGAAGAAATTATCAGAACACATTGAATATATGCTTGTATTAATGGTCACTATTGAATACTGTGGGTTCAGTTATTTACTAAGAAGCAACAGGTCATAAGCAGAGGTAACAAAATTAATACAACCATGACTGCATTTAGAAAGGTTAAATCACATCCTTCAAACAGAGTAGACATTTAGCTGTCATCTGCAGGCATAATAAAGTAATCAACAATTTCAGGTCACAGAAATTTCAAGCTTATGATTTCTTAAACATTTCTTAAATTTGTATTTATAAGAAATGGGGTAGTCAAGATGTTATATCAAAACACCTCTGGATTATGATCTTCATTCTACCTCTTCATCATTGCATGTCTTTAGGCAAGTTACTTAACCTCTGTAAATCTCAATTAAAACTGGGTTTTTGACAATTTAAACTTAAATTTATACAGCAAACATTCCTCACTGCTCTTAAGGTAAAGGAAAAAAAAACTCCTTATCTTATTCTACTACATCCTATATCTCTGGTTGTTAATCTCAAATCATAATCCTTGTTCTCTGTACTCTGAGCTACACTGGCCTTCTATTATATCTCTCAAAGTACTATGTCCCTTACCCATTTTATTTCTTCATATAGCTTTCAGTTACTGTCTAATGTCCTTTCGTTTCAGCCTGAAGAATTTCCTTTATCATTTCTTATAAGACAGCTCTACTACCAATAAATTCCCTGTCTTAAATATGCTCAAAGGGTTAAAGAAAACCATGGACAAAGAACAAAAGGAAACCAGAAAAACGATATATGAACAAAATGGAGTATCAATAAATAGAAATTTTTATAAAAAGGAACTAAATAGAAATTCTGGAGCTAAAAAATACAATAACTGAAATCAAAAAGTCACTAGAGGGGTTCCACAACAAATCTGAGCAGGTAGAAGAGCGAGCACACTTGAAGATAGGTCACTTGAGATTATCCAGTCTGGGGAGCAAACAGGAAAAAAAAAGTGAACATAGCCATCGGAATCTGCAGGATACCATCAAGAGTGTCATCACATGAACGTTATGGGTGTCTCAAAAGAAGAAAAAAGGGGTAGAAACAATATTTGAAGAAATAATTATGTAAAACTTCCCAAATTCAGGGAAAATGATGAAATCTACATATTCAACAATCTCAATGTACTCCAAGTAGGGTAAACTCAAACAGAATCATCCGGGACACACTATAGTCAAACCGTTGAGACACAAAGACAAAGAATTTTCAAGTAGCGAGAGAAGGAACTTGTTATGTACAAGGGATCCTCAGTAAAAGTAACAGCCAACTTCTCATCAGAAAGCAGAAGGCAGAATGAAGGAGTTGGAAGGAGGCCAGAAAGCAATGGGAAGACATGTTTAAAGTACTAAAAGAAAAAATAACCGTCAACTAAGGATTTTATATCTGACAAAAGTATACTTTGAAAATGAAGAAGAAATTAAGACATTCCCAGATAAATTAATGAGATAAATATTAATAGTACCTACCACCATGGCTAAAAGAGAAGCAGTATAGCATAGTAAACACATAAGTTCCATGGCAAACAGACTGGGTTTGAACCCTGAACTTCACTGAATAATAACCATGTGACCCTAGGCAAACTGCTTCACCTCTCCAGAGCTCAGTTTTCCCAAATGTTAAATGAGGATATCAAATGATACTTCTGTCATGAAGTTACGACAATAAAATAAACAATAAACTCATAAAAGGGTGCTGGGTACATAATTAAGCACTCCAATGACTAACATCATCTCTAAAGAAGTTCTATAAATACTAATTTTATTTCCTTGAGCCCCCATAATTCTGTGAAACAAACACTGGAGATTGAGAAAATACAGCACAACAGTGAACATTTTTGTAGGAGAATTATGGATTAGTAAAAATCATTGAATTTTATTTTATGTGTAATAACGGTATGGGGCTAAAACTTCTGTCACCTCCTTTGCCAAATTCTCTTTTCTAAGAGGTGCCAAGTTAAAAAAAAAAGTGATTGGTAAATGTATTTTCTCAAGCTCAGCCTCCGGTAAAGATGCTTATGGCTCTATGGTACAGACTTATGCTTTTTACATAAACAAACAGCCCTATACTACTATCATACTTAAGATAATTTCTAACAATAATCCCTTAATGGTAAGTATTTAATTAGCATACACATGTCTTCATTTTATATTTTTAAATTATTTGTTTGAATGTGAAGTCAAATATTATCTAAACATTAAAATTGTCTGATGTGTCTCAAGTCTCTTTTAATCTGTAACTGTTTCTACCACATCCCCATGCCAGTCTTTTTTCTATTAACATTTTTAGTTGAAGATAATAGGTTGTTTGTCTTTTAGAGTTTCCCAATCTGGACTTTCCTGTTTTCATCCCCTTGCTTTCATTTAATATGTCTCTCTGTCCTGAGTATTTCTTGCAAAATAGGCTTGATTATATTCAAGTTGTTTTTCTTTTTTAAAACTTAGATAGGCAGCTTCATGGTAGCAGTGTGTACTTTTGTTAGTGTATATGTCTTATGTAAAACAGGAATAATAAAGTTGTTAGGGAGATTAAATGAGTTACTGTGGGTCAAATGCTTAGATCAGTATGTGGCACAGAGCAAGCACTCCATAAATATTAGCTCTGATTATTATATTGCATTTAAAGAATCAACAGGATTTGAAGTCAGATTAGATAAGAGTTTTTGAAGAAGCAGTTGAAGATAACTAATACTTCTATCTTGGGTTGCTGAGTAAATGTTGATATCACTGACCAATATAGGAGCATACTTCAAGAGGGAAAGGTTTCTGGGAAACTGGAAGAGAATGAATTTAAGTGTTGACATGATGAATTTAGTTTGTGGGAAAACCAGGTACCAATGTCACATACAGAGCTGGAAACAGTGGTTCTAAACTTGAGAGAGGTCTGGGGGCAGGAAATTAGAAAGATCTAATGTTCAGAGCAAAGGGAGCTCAGTGAAGGTCACAGTTGTCAGAAAATACTACAAAACCACATGAAGAATGAAATGGCATTGGATAAAGAGAAGTAACACCACTTTAAGTAAAGTAAATAATGTATGGAAAAAGACATGCAGACAAAATCACCATTATATGTGACCATAGGAGTGTTGTGACTAGAAAACAATGTGTGTGTCGGGAAATAGAGGGAAATGGAGTTATGTAATAGCACAAGGCTAACTTCAAATCACTTTGAAATTCAGGAATAGGTAATTCAATTTAAGTAGCAAATATGAACACACCAAAGAAGTTAGCAAAACAACTGAACTCTATGCAGCAGCAACATCACACAAAAAGCTACCATAGCAACACTAGAAAAGTAGAAAATGGACTTGCTATATTATTCTAGATAATTTAAATTTATGCTACTTTCACTTCCATCTATGCTAAAGGGAACACTACCTAGGCATTGTGGCTTCAGGCAATACCCCAAAGGTGGGAGATGGTGCCTTCAGTACCTTCCCACATCCCTTTCCGTTCATTTTCCTAGTGTCTCCTCTTTCCTGGGAAATCAGTGCACTGAAACTGTCCTAACTATATAAAACTACATTTTTGCAACGATGCTTTGTCTTGTTCCCTGAAGCACTCTGGCTACATCTCCACGTTCAGTTCTAGCCTGTACTGAACTGAACATTTTCCTGCTGCCACCCTACAGACCTTTTGATTATCAAATTAAAGGAATTCATACAACACTATAAGTCATCAAAATCCTATGGGATGTTTAATTTAAAAAGAAGAATTTGTTAACCTATATGGATTTCAAATTATTAAAATGTATACTTCCCTATATGTTTTCTATATATTTATCCATTCAAGTTCAGTCTGACAGATTATCAACACTCTAAGGGGTATGCCAGCATAGGCCAGTTTATTGCATAAATATCTACTATGCCACTGCTAGGCATGTAAAAGACTCTAAGGGGACTCTAAGAAGGAATACAAGATAACCTATGCCTTTACTAGATTGTAAGAACTACACTCTAATAGATGAAGCAGCCAAACACACAACTGATCTCATAAGGCAGATAAGGACACTATGAAACTGCTGCTGAAACTGAAGCTATGGACAGACCCTTATGAAGAGAGAAAAAAATGTCTTGTGGACATACATGTTGTCTTAAATAAATTAAATTTTTATATTACTGAAATACATAGAAAAGTAAAACTATGGGTAAAGATAAATGCTTCTTGCTTCCAGATCTTCAAATGTAGTACCACAACAAATTTACGAAATATGCACACAAAAGCTACAAAGCTAACAGATTTCAAATTGTTCTCATTATGTTCCTGCTAAAATGATATCATTGAACTCAACATGATATGCTGCTGACTGCTACTTCCCCATTATTTTCCAGTTACATTTGAGTTTCCAATACCTACCGTCTAGTCAAGTGTTCCCCGAATGATCTAATATTTCCATCATTTCTTTCTATTCAAACTACCATAAAGCTTCGACTTAATTCATTCTGTCACCTAGCTTTCAGTTGGTACAAAGGAACCATTTGTACGTATCAAATATATTTTTGTTATTTTCTTATTAGACTGACATCATTAAACACAATAGTAGCCCTGAAACTCTATGGTAGTCATCTGTGATAAGGTAAGCATCCCAGACAACCCAAGAATGTGCTTATGTTAATTTCTTTTATACTAACATTGAAGTTTGTAAATTCTTATAGTAAATTCTCTCTCTCCACAGAGAATATATGTATACACTGAGGCCCAAAGATTCCAGTGTTGAAGAACAATGCTACCAAAGAAATAACAAATACTAGAAAAGCAGAAATAGTGTGGAGATAATTCTAAGTTCAAGGGGATCCAGAGGTTTCATGGGGAAGTAACATTTGAGGGGAGATGTGACATTGAGTTTAGTGCCAAAGGTGCAAGTTTTCTAAAATTTCCTTTCCATAAGGTTAGCACTGAAAATATGAAATAACTAGTTAAAAAAGACACAGGAATATTCAGTGGTAGGGGCAATAGAGACAAAAAATCGCGAATTTTATGAACAGAACTTTGAGTTTTTCTGAGAGGAAAAAAATATCAGAGAATAAAATTAGAAGCATTAGATGTGCCATTCACAAAACAAATGACATACGAGTGGATAAGTTTACTCATACTATCTTACATTATGATGGAAATGTACCTACTGATGCAATGTTTTTAAAATGCATTGAAAAATGCATTCAGGTAAGGACGGCATCAGGAATGTGTGTATTAGTTAAGACCTCTTCATAGCATCTATAGCACGCTGACTTAGGTACCCTTTTAATGCTATACAATAATTTTTCCATTTCTATCAAAATCTTTTCTCTTCCACAGATTTCCCTTTTTTATTTCTGGAAAAAGAATGAAAGAGTCAAATATTGTAATCCCCTAACTCAATCTATAACACCTTTCTTCTCATCTCTAAAATAGTTTCTGTAGACTATACTTGTATTTTAGCTACTCCTTGACTACCATTTCTGTAAATGTGCAACTCATAGCAGAAGTGTGCAATAGTGTCTTAGAACGTGTGAGAAGAGCATGATGTATTAACCCAATTTCAGGTCAATTTAATTCAGAAAATATTTACCTAGTCTAGGTGCTAGACTCTCTACTGATTACAATTCAAAACCAAACCAAAGTAGAAAGCTAGTTTTTCTTTTATATTCTTATGCTTCTCTAATTATTTCTAGACCACTGTCTTTTTTCTTTTTTAGGCAGGTTTATTAAATAGTAGCTTCTTTAGAATTTTAAGATAAGAATTAATCTTTAAACCAGTAAGTGTATAATGCGGCACACTTTCACCTGTTCAAAGAAGTTTAGTGGGGTCTCTGCAGCATGGTGTCATTTAAATATGTAGCCACTCATACAGAGAACACCATGCATGCTATTAGCTCCATTAATGTTAAAACAGTGCAACTTTGAGAGATGCAATAGGGGTGAGGGAGGTTTCTTTATCCAAATATACACTTAGGAATCACAATGGAAAACTGCTCTGTATTCAGTAATTTAAATGGCTGTTACACACTAATTTTGAAGTTACTGTTCACAACTCAGACTATACAAAACAAAATGTGTCAGACATAGTTTATAACTTTGTATTAGACTTTTTAAATTTAATGTTTTAGATGTATTAGTTGGCATAAAATATGGGAATTTTTACATAGACTTTTACTTCTGGCTTGATCACTATTACTGTATTTTACCAAAGATATTTTAAATTTGGCACTAATTCTACTTTTGGTATTAGAAAAATAGAAAAATAAAGGTCAGCAAATACATAGCAGACTTGTTCTGGAAATGGTTGATTTTTGTATATTCCAAATAATGACTTAACTACCAATAGAACATACTGGGAAAGACACTTTACCTTTCTGAGTCTCAGTTTAGTCATCTATAAAATGTAATAATTGTCTTCTAAAAAGGCTCAAATAGAAAGCATCTAGTATCTTAAAAAGCAACAAATAGATATTAGTGTTGTTTTCTTCCATCAGCACTTGTATAAAAATGTTTATTTTTAAAATATTCATTGGACATCCTAAAGACAAGAAATAACAAATGCTGGTGAGGATTCAGAGAAATGGGAACCCTCCTACACTGTTGGTGGGAATGTAAATTGGTGCAACTGCTGTGGAAAGCAGTATGGAGGTTCTTTAAAAAACTAAAAATAGAAATACCATTTGACCCAGGAATTCCACTCCTAGGAATTTACCTGAAAAAAACAAAATCCCTGATTCGAAAACATACATGCACCCCTAGGTTTATCGCCACACTATCTGCAATAGCCAAGATATGAAAGCAACCTAAGTGTCCATCAATAGATAAATGGATAAAGAGGATGTGGTACATATACACAATGGAATAGTATTCAGCCATAAAAAGAAAAGAAATTCTGCCATTTGCAACAACATGGATTGATTTAGAGGGTATTATGCTCAGTGTAACAAGCCAGGCAGAGACAGACAAATACTGTTATCATTTCACTTATTTGTGGAATACAAAAACAAAGCAATACAGAAGGAACAAAACAGCAGGAGACTCACAGACACTGAGATGGGACTGGTGGTTACCAAGGGGGAGGGACTGGGGCAGGCTGCAAGGGAGAGCACAATGATTCACAATCACGATATAAGTTGGTCACTGGGCCAGCAATACAGCATTGAGAATATAGTCAGTGATGCTGTAACATCTTTCTATGCTGAGAGATAGTAACAGCACTGGAAGGGGTGAGGATTTAATAATATAGGTAACTTGAATCACTGCATTGTACATTTGAAACCAATGTAAGATTGTATATCAATGATATTTAAATAAAAA
Source organism: Smutsia gigantea (assembly GCA_032199065.1). NCBI lineage: Eukaryota > Metazoa > Chordata > Mammalia > Pholidota > Manidae > Smutsia > Smutsia gigantea. Next base: position 62,444 of record JAVSCE010010187.1, read on the forward strand.
AATAGTGCAAAAAACCATAAATAGTATTAAAATGATTCATATTTAAAGAACTCTTGCCTTGTTACCTTGCACTTGCCAGACTTCTTTATTTGTAAATTCTTACAAGATCTGATCTTTAGGCTCATTTGCTTCCTCAAATTTTACATTTCAACAGTGTTGGACTAAAATATTTGCATGTCTGGGAACATGTTCTTTCCAATCTATACGCCTATTTCCTCTTTCTGGATTCTCTTCTAATTCGTACTTTAAAAATCTAGCCAAGATGTCTCCTTCCTCTATACAGGTTCTCCTAATCTTCTCTCCTAGACAGAGTAAACCATCCTCTTTTCTACTCTTCTCCTAAAATTCAAGCTATCTAAAGTGACAGCAGAGTTCAAGCAAAATAAATGAAAAGTAAACAAATCAAAGATATTTTAACAATGGCATAAACTTTGTCAAATTATCTTTGTATATCAGCATTAGTTTTGGCCATTAAGTGACAGAATGCCCCAAACCCAGTGGTTTACAAGATATATTTATCTCTGTCACGTCAAAGAAGTCCAGATGTAGACAGGCCAGTGTGGACAGGATGACAGGGTGAAGTTATTAGGGACTTTCTATCTTGCTGCTTTGCTCATTCTTGTGGTTTCCAGTCACTGTCCAAATATTATGTCCATATTTCAGCCAGAAAGGAGGAAGCGGGGAAAAAAGAAGGGGTGGTCCTCTTCCTTTAAGGATACTTTCTGAAAGTTACAGACAGCACATTTACTTATCTCTTACCAAAACACGTGGTCACATGACCGCATCTAGATGCAGTGGAAGCTGGGAAATGATATTTTTATTCCACGTAGTGATACACTGGGAGGAAAGTTAAATGAGGGGGAAAATCGATATAAGGAAACAACTATCAGTCATTGCCACACTTGGTTGTATCTTATCTGTAACAGGTACCTAAGTGGCATTTTAAAATGTACTATCTAAAACCAGTATTTCAAATAGTGTATAAGACGTAAAACTCTATATTAATTCCTTCTAAATTTCAATTTTTAAGTCAAATATTTCTATTGGTAGAGATTAATCTCTATAAAATTAAAGTAATATGCAAAATTACCAAGGTTAAAAAAAGGAATTCTAATAAAAACAGAAAAGGCCACTTTAATTATTTTTAAAGTTGCTTTGTAGCAGATCATTAAATATGTAGTAAGATATTAAGTGAGAATATTCAAAAATAAAATATACCCACTGTATTAATGAAATTGCATATAAACAAAACTGCATCTAAGTGAAATTGCATGAATACACTCGGAGAAGACAGCATTTGGGGAGATTTGAGAAGAAAAAAACCCATGTTATTTTATCATACTTCCTACAAATATTGTTTAGAGATTTTTACTTAAGTAAGGGTGACCATGAAACAGAATAGTAAAAATTATAATGGAATGCAGCAATACCAGGTTTAGGCCAAGATCTCATAGCATGTGACTTCAGGTAAGTGACTTTATAGATGGTGATGATGGCTATGATACAGGGTCAATAGATCTTAGAATCTAACAGCCTCTGTGCTGTGCTTTATATAAACATTATATCATTTAATATTCACAACAGTCCTTTGATATAAATATCATCTCTGCTTTAGAGAGGAAAAAAATGGATCTTAGACTATGTAATTGACTCAAGATCACAACAGCTAATAAATAGCAGAGCATAGACTTAAAGGCTTTTCTGACCCCAGTTCATGTTCTTACCCATTATGCATATTACCTCCCTTCAAACTCTCTGGACCTTGGTTTTCTCATCTGTTATATAAAAGAAATGTAGCACAATCCTAATGGTTCTGAAGTTTATTCTGACCTGTTTAGATAGTATTCTAGTGAGGTCTGACCCCCTTTCGCCAAATAAAAGCATATTATATCAACAGATCTAATTAGCCTCCTTATTGGAACTTATATAAGTCAATAAAGTTACCATTAATATATATAAATACTGTAGGAAGTAGAAATTCACTTATTAAAACTTAGAGATGAAAAGGCCACAATGTCTAAGTAAGGTATATTGGATGTTTGGGATATACCACTGATCTTTACAGTTGATTTCATGCCCTTTCTTGTATATCTAAAGGAGCATGCAAGTTAAACAAGTAAGAGGGAAGAAAGGTACTTAGCATTATATTTCAGTCTTATAACAATGGTTTTAAATATATGTAATACATCATTTTACAGGTGAAGATCCTGAGGCAATCAATAAAAGGCCGACTTGCTGAAGGTCACAGACCTAGTATATAGTTGCATCAGTGCTTGGAATCTCTTTGGTTCTAAACTTACATTCAGTCCTATCCACCCTGCTTCCTATGGTTCAATTTTGGACATTCATGTATTAAAATCCTTATTTCAATTTTAATATAAGAAAATAAAGATATGAATTAATTTAGCTCTTCTGGGATAGAAGTGTTTATGATTACCGGCAAACATTTGCTGAATACTCATTTGCTGAGAACAGCTGGAATATATGTATTCAAATATGCAAAGTACAAGGGAATATATGTAGTCAATGACATAGGAATAATAAAAATTAAGCATTGCCAAACTATTAGGAAGAGGGAATCACTTTCAGTTAGGATGATTAGGGAAGGCCTCAGAGAGATGATTTACATGTGGGTAAGGAATTAGAGGGGGCAGATGATTTCATCAGAAGATGAAAAGAAAAAAGGATATCCTAGGTAAAGGGGAATCAATCACATGAATGTAAGCATGGAGCCAAAATGTATATTCAAGGTGGTGTATGTAGTCCACACTGGGTAGAGTGCAGCATTCTTCTTACATAATAGGATACTTAGCTGGGAAATATGTTAGAGACAAACTAAGGAGGAATCTTAAATACCAAGTTAGAAGTCTGGAATTGATCTTGCAGAAAATGGGAAGTCACTGAACATCTTCAAGTAGAGAAATAAAAGAATCAGAGCGATGCTTTAGTAAAATGAAGCCCAGGATTATGTACGGCTTCAATGGAACTGATGATGGCCAGAATGAAGGGAGATTAGTTAGATGATTTTGACATTTCTTGACATTTCTTCTTGGATTGTATGGATTGTAACATAGGGGGAAAAAACAGAAATTCTCTTGAGTTCTGAAAATTTCTGAGTAAAAGGAATATATAAGGTGTATAATCATCTAATATATAAATACTTATTACAGCTTCAGCTCTGAAGCAATCTATAATATCTTCCTCTCTAACCACAACATTCTACTCTTTTACTTTATCATCTCATTTCATCAGCTTATTTACCTCTAACTAGTCCCTTAACCTTTCCAATTTCTCTGAATGTATCAGCCTTTCTCTGGTTTCACTTTGTTCTAGCCCCTTGGTCAACACTTGAACTGTCCCCCTCTCTAGTACTGAACCCGACCCTCTCTTCTTGACTCAGGGGCTGGAGAGAGCCTCATACACGGACATTATTACAGAGTGAGGCTTTCTATCACCAGTCACTCAGGAACCTCTCCAATGACTTCCTCTTAGTCTTTAACTTATTTAACATCTGATAATATTGAATACCACCTCTCTTCCTGAAATTCTTAAATCTGTAACAGGTGCAATTAAATAGTCTCTTAATATTACTTTAAAAATGTACTGTGAGAGACTCCAAGAAGGGAATAGCAGTTACCAAAGGGGAGGGGCAGGGTAGGGCGGGTGGGGAGGGAGGGAGAAGGGGACTGAACGGTATTATGACAAGTACACATGGTGTGGGGGATCCTGGGGAAGACAGTGTAGCACAGAGAAGACAAGTAGTGCCTCTGTGGCATCTTACCATGCTGATGGACAGTGATTGCAGTGGGGTATGTCGGGGGAAATCTGATAATATGGGTGAATGTAGTAACCACATTGTTTTCCTTGTGAAACCTTCATAAGAGTGTATATCAATGATACCTTAATAAAAAAAAACTACTGTGTGATACTAATTTTAACTTCTTTGATTGTAAAGCGTTGGATGCTAAACAGAAGGTTACTAAAGAAATATGTTAATATTTTGTTGTAAATTATTCAGTTAGGGCAATAAAGTTCTTATTAAGAAAAAAACAAAAGCAACAGCTACAAATTAGAGATAGCTAAAATGCTGTCTTAGGAAAATGAACAAACATGCCACAAACATCTGTAGACTCAAAGATTAAAGCCTTGAAAAATACAATAAGAGCTTTCACTGACCTCTGAAAAATGTTAAACTTAACAAATGAACCAGTTTTCAAAAAAAATTTTCGTAACATAAATACAAAGATTATCTATACATGGATTTACATTTCTGATAACTGTGTCTCTACTTAATTAATAATTAAAATAGGATTAAGGAAGTAGACTCATTGAGTAAATAATTTTCTCTAAATTTATTTCTCTGTTATTTAAAAGGATTTTCAGAAACACTATAAAATTTCATTACTATAACTCAGATTTTCCTAGTTAGAATTTTATAACAATATGGATCAAGGCCTTTGATAAAGTTTTCCTTTAGGTAACACATTTCCTTCTACATGGTAGAAATAAACACTTGAAATTAAAGAGGAAAAGCATCAGTTACATAAGAGAACTATCCTTTTTCAACAACTTTCCATATTTGGAAGACTTTATGAATCATTTAAATATCAATGAAAAATTTAAGTAAGAAGGCTAGGAATCCTTTCAGGGCTATTTCCACAGTCCTTCCTTAATAAATGATTACAGTCTCAAGTAATTTTATTTTCATAAGTTTTCCTTAGTGAGTCACCTTACATGTTTTGCCATTATATAGTAAAAACAAAAACTAAAATTTAAGATTATGTTCAATTTATGATTCACATCGAAATTATGTTAATATAATTAGGAATATTACTTCAGTTATAAATTTAAAAGTCATTTTAAAGCATTTTAAAAATACTTAAACAACTAACTGGAAGTGTGAAATGTGATCCATTGAAAATGTAAACATTTATTGGCTATTGAAAGTAATAATAACTTTATATTATAAACATTTTCTAATTCAATTCTCACTCTCAGAGAAAATGAAACATCCTTAAAAGCTTAATTGTTGGTCTTACTGTGATCAGTGTAGTCAATCTTGTGACATCACTGTTGGGAAATCTGCAATAGGAAAACAGAAATAGCATTCAGCTGAGTCATACTTAAGAAACTTCAGAAACTAAAAAGTCTGTCTAGAATTTTTGTCTTTTCTTGATACCATGTCATATTTAAATTAACCTAAAGGTGTCAGGAAAAGTACAATTGGCATGACACAAACGTAAAACACCTAGAGATTATCTATAGATCATTATTGTCCTCTTGTAGATTATGTTTTGCTTATAATCAGCAACATCCCAGGGTTAACATAACATGTTAGTAAAAAACTATAGTTCATTTGGGTCAGTTTTGTTTTCAAATATTTACTAAGAAGAGAATCAGTAAATATACTATAAGTGAAAGATATTGTTTAGAGATACCTTTTTCTATTATAAGATCAGAAGCTCAGTTTATAACCACAATGTGACCTACTTAATATCAATTAACAGGAGAACCTGTCTCACACTAATCCTTATGAATATTGACAAACCTACTACAGACTGAAATATCATTTGGAAGGAACTATACACTATAATCCCAAGGAAAGTTATAAATTAAACTATTTCCTAAACTGTATATGGCTTAGAGTCCTTATCCCTGTAAAATCTGAGCTTTTAGGAATTTCTTAAGGTAAGAAAGTAAGTTTTTAAGGAAAACTTTTAAATGTTTAGTGTTAAAAAGACAGTGTTACAGTGTTTTACAATTCATGACATTTCACGTATTATTTCAGCAGATCCTCCTAACTCCTTCAAAGAAGTGGGATTGAAGGATTTCTTATACGCTCAAGTGAAAATAGATGTCACAGAGGATACATGACTTGTCCAAGCACACAGAACTGAGTTTTTCTTGGTTCCTTTTTCATCTCACAATTCCCAACCAATATATCCTGCCAACTGCGAACTGTACTTCCTCACTCTGTTCTTAATTCAAAAACACTTATTATTGCTCATTGCCTCACTAGTGGAAGATACTGCTCTCCTGTATTACCGCTATACTACCCCTGCTTCTATCCTTAACCCAGTGACAAGTGTATCAGCTCACATCACTCTCTTACTCAAAACTGTCACAATGGCTTTCCCATCTATTAGAATAAAACCCACGATACTTAGCATACCCTATCAGGCCCTCTTTTACCTGGTCTCCTCACTATACATCCTGCCAATCTCTCTGTTCCAGTCACACTGATCTTTTTGAAATTTCCCAAACAGACTAAATTTGTCCCTCTTCAAGGGCTTGACACTTGCTGTACTCTCAGCCTAGAGCAATTGTTACCAATAACTTTTAGGACTGGTTCTCTTACTTCATTCAGTTCTCATAACAAATGCCAACTCCTCAGAGATGGCTTTCTTTACCACCAGAGACGGTTTTTAGCTGCAAGCTCCATGAGAGATCACTGGAGCATTAGTATAGTACCTGGAACCCAATAACTACTTGGTAAATAGCTGCTGAATGAAAAAGTGAAAAACTACTTACCCATTTCCTATTACATTTAGTGCTATGCCCAGAGGGAAGGATAAATAAAAATTCTTACAATTACCATCTGTTTAAGGAAAATATGCAACAACAACTTGGTAAAAAGTCACTTCAGGGGGCATTTGGAAGCTTAAAAAAAGTAAGATGGGGTGGTGTGAAAGTGGGTAGAGTGAAAAGGTGTGAGATAATGAGGGTTTGAATAGTGAAGATGAGGAAATGAGAGGGAATGGGAAATCCAAGATACAGCTTAAATGGAGAAATAAGAGGACCTCATGCTAAATTAAGTATAGGAATAAGGATAGCAGAGAATGAAAGATTCTCACTCATCAGGGACACAATGAAAGAAACCTGCAGCAGTGGCCGGGAGTGACTTTTATTCTGGTAAGTAGGCCCACTGTTACCATAGACTATTCAAATGAAGATGCTTCCCAACCACAGTTAGAAATTGTGGTTTAGAATAGTCCAGGATTTGAAAATCAGTGTTATAAAAAAGTACAGTTGAAGCCAAGAATGTGGATGAGTTCACCAAGGGAATGAATATAGAGAAAGAACAGACTATCTGGCAGAAGGTGGTGGGGGTACCTATAAATAAGGCTCACAAGAAGCAAGAGTGTCATGGTATGGTATGTTAACAGTGTATGTTTTGTTCTGTTTAAGAGATAGAGAAATGGAAAATACACTAACTGAGGCTAAAAGAGGAAAGATTTCTAAGCAAGAGAAGTGTTCGCTTTAAACAATGTGTGGAGGCCTAAAAGACAGGAAACTCAGATCAGAAGAAAGGTACATAAATGAACATAAAACTCTCTGTATCCAAAGATCTGCTTTCAAGGAGCTACTACTGCCTAGCCTTATGCTCTCAACTTTATTCAATACAAAGAACAGTCTTGGAATGGTAAAGTGTCAATACAAAAAATCTTCTGAAATAAGCAATTATACTTTCTATAAAACTGTAATTCAAAAATTTAAAAATAGTAACAGTCAAACAATATTTGTAACTCAAAAGGGTAAAATAAAAGCAAATGTTCCATTTTATTTTTAATTTTGGGGGGAAAAACACAAGATAATTAAGTCTGAATTTATACTTAAAAATGCATACTCTAAACTGGACAGTTACATGCAAGAGAATGAAACTGGATTATTGTCTAACCCCATACACAAAAGTAAACTCAGAATGGATCAAAGACCTGAATATAAATCTTGAAACCATAAAACTCTTAGATGAAAACATAGGCAAAAATCTCTTGAATATAAACATGAGCAACTTTTTCCTGAATGCATCTCCTCAGGCAAGGGAAACAAAAGCAAAAATGAACAAATGGACTACATCAAGCTAAAAAGCTTCTGTACAGCAAAGGACACCATTAGCAGAACAAAAAGGCATCCTACAGTATGGGAGAATATATTTGTAAATGACATATGCAACAAGGGGTTAACACCCAAAATATGTAAAGAACTCACATGCCTCAACACCCAAAAGGAAAGTAACCCGATTAAAAAATGGTCAGAGGATATGAACAGACAGTTCTCCAAAGAAGAAATTCAGATGGCCAACAGGCACATGAAAAGAAGCTGCACATCGCTAATCATCAGGGAAATGCAAATTAAAACCACAATGAGATATCACCTCCCACGAGTGAGGAGGGCCAACATGGAAAAGACTAAGAACAACAAATGCTGGCAAGGATGCGGAGAAAGGGGAACCCTCCTACACTGCTGGTGGGAATGTAAACTAGTTCAACCATTGTGGAAAGCAAAATGGAAGTTCCTCAAAAAACTAAAAATAGAAATACCATTTGGACTGGGAATTCCACTCCTAGGAATTTACCCAAAGAAAACAACTTCTCAGATTCAAAAAGACATAAGCACCCCTATGTCTAGCACAGCACTATTTACAATAGGCAAGATATGGAAGCAACCTAAGTGTCCATCAGTAGATGAATGGATAAAGAAGATGTGGCACATATACATATTGGAATATTATTCATACATAAGAAAGAAACAAATCCTATCATTTGCAACAACATGGATGGAGCTAGAGGGTATTATGCTCAGTGAAATAAGTTAGGCTGAGAAAGACAAATACCAAATGATTTCCCTCATTTGTGGAGTATAACAGTGAAGCAAAACTAAAGGAACAAAGCAGCAGCAGACTCACAGACTCCAAGAAGGGACTAGCGGTTACCAAAGGGGTTGGAGGGGGGGGAGGGTGGGTGGTGAAGGAGGGAGAAGGGGATTGAGCAGTATTATGATTACACACATGGTGTGGGGGGGATTATGGGGAAGACAGTGTAGCACAGAGAAGACAAATAGTGACTCTGTGGCATCTTACTACACTGATGGACAGTGACTGCAGTGGGGTATGGGTGGCAGGACTTGATAATATGGGTCAATGTAGTAACCACAGTGTTTTTCATGTGAAACCTTCATAAGAGTGTATATCAATGGTACCTTAATAAAAAAAGAGAAAAAAAATGCATACTCTATTTAAAGCCCTAAAAGTTACAGTATCAAAAACTAGTAAAGGTATTCCTCCATTATAGTAACAATTTTTACACATGGCTTACTGGGTACTTGCAAATGCGTGAGGAAAAAAATACCTGAAATTAAAATGACACCAGAGGTTAAAGCCAGACAAATCTTAAAGATTCTCTTAAAAATCCTAAGTGGCTTTTGCAGGGAAAATGTAATTCTTTAAAATCATCTTGAAACTTGGAAATATATTAAAATGACACATATAAAAATAGTATTACATTTTATGAAAACATAACTAATATATTGGTCATGTGCTATTTCTCTCTAAGTCACCATTTTAGTAAATATGCAGAGAAAATCTCAACTATATTTACCCTCAGGGAATACCTATCCATGATAAACTGTGGGAAAAGAATCTTAAGTCATGATATACAATTATATCAATATTTTCCCAATAACTAGTATGTAACTATCTTTATTTCTTCTCTTCCTCTACCCTTAAATAGGAAGGGTCTTTCCTTATCTAATCAATTTTAGCATACTTAACCTTCACTTGACAACAGTCCATAAATTTCAATATACACAAAGCAAGGATATTTATCCTTACCTAGCATATTGAAAAGATTTAAAAGAATAAAGGAATACAGTATCTACCTGGTTTTTCTTATCTCAGTCAATCTGAACATGGAAATACATGCTGATTAAACCTAAAATTCTTCTTAAGTAATAGTCACTAAAATATTTAATCATTTTTATTATCAGTTTAATGTTTCTCTGTAATCTACTCTCTTTTCAAGGTATGGTTATGTGAGAAAAAAATTTTCTAAAATTTACTTATGAAAAATAATTTCATAAATCATTTGCTACTATAGGCTGTTTCAATGCTGCTATCTTGGATTGTAGGCATGGAAAGTCTGTCTCTTTCATGTTCTTTTTTAAGTACCACAACTACATATATTTTGGTATATACCTTTAAGGTTTAATAAACTTTATAAAAATCTAAACATGCTTTTAACATCTAGCTATTTCAAATTCTGACCATTATCATTGTTTTTTTATTGCCTCAGGAAATTATTTAGTAAAAAAAAAAACGACAGACTTTGATAAGCAATACTTTTGTGGGAGGGAAGATATTTGTAAATAATAGGAAACTATATACCTGAGAAACTGGTGAAAATGATCTGTCACTCATGGAATACTCTATCCAATGCTGTGCAACGGAATTCCTGCAATGATGGAAATGTTCAGTATCTGTGTCCAATGCCTAGTCCAGAGCCAAATGTGGCTTTTGTACACTTATAATATGGTTAATGTGACAAAACAAATGGTTTTTAAGATAATTTAATTATTTTAAATTAAAATTTAATTTAAATAGCCACATTTAAATAGTGATAACCACATTAGACAGTGCAATTGGCATTTCTAAAACCATACCAATTTGAACTGTACATGATCCTCCTAAATACTTGAAATTTTATTTTCTCATTTTTAGAAATGGAAGAAAACCAAAACTCAGCTGAGTAGGGTATGTTCATTTCAGAAAAACTGTTTCAAATTTGGAGGGGAATTATTTTATCTTAAAATAATTTTCAAGTTTATGATTGGCAGAAAAAAAGGTTTTATTTTACCATAGAATCCTTACTATATCATTAGTGCTTATGAGGGAAAACAGTATTGGGTTTTAGAGAACTGAGTTTTAAATCTTTGTAGATTGCATCAATATCACCTGGCATTTAAGTTTCAGTTTGCTTTACTTTGTTCAACTGGGTAGAAGCAGTTTATTCATATACTGTTAAGACTAAAAACCTTAATATAACATAGAAAGAAATGTATTTTATTAACAGTTTTAATACTCATCCTTGTCAGCTTTTTTGCTATCATTTATTTTCCTTTTCTCATTATGTTTTAAGGTAAAAAAGATAAACAAGCTTTTAACAGTGTGGGAAAATAGAAGTTCTTATGGCCAGGATCCTTACCTGAACCTAAACTACTTGATGATGAAGCCATCCTGCTGCTAGACTACTGCTTCCACACCCACAGGCAATAAGCTGTCACTGACTGATTCACTATATAAAGAGCTCTGCCCAGTGCTCCGGGCGGGGACAGAGATGAAGGAAGATTACAGACCTGCAGACTGTTGGGTGCAGATGTAATTCTAGTACTAGACCTATTGCCAGGAGAACAAGCCAGGTAATAAAGCCTTTTACCCCAAGAACATTCCACTGTCATTCCTCGGTCTCACTGAATTCATAGTGAACTTGCCTGGGGCTGAAACCCATTGGCAAGACAATTGGTGACATCAGTATGATTCATTGTTGACCGAGGAACAGAAAAGGCTGCCCTTATGGGAGGGGTGCATCAGCAGGCTGCCCCTATGAATGGGGAGACAGTTGAGTGCCCCCCAGTGGGCATGTGGTCTGAGGTGGTTTGCCTCCCATAGGGACTGGGCCTCACTCAAGGACAGGAGGCAGGTGGCGGTGACATCTGAGGCAGTAGAGGTGGCCCTTGGTATAATAAAGAGGTCCTTTGAGAAACATGCCCCGTGAGGCAGCAGAAACTGTGAGTTGCCTGTTTCTCACAGTATTAAAAAAGTCTACAGTGATCCTGAAAGAGACACAAGAAATGGCAGCATGAGAACGCAAGCTGCAAACTGCTGTGGATTCATTGAAGAATTAAATAGTACTGATATGAGAGGAGGCAGCACAAGAACGCTGGCTACAAGGTGCTGTGGAGGAAGTAAAAGATTTGTTAAAAAATGAAATGGTGTTGCTGAGAGACACAAAGATTTGTTAAAATCTGGACTAAAGTCAGACACCAATAATCTAAGGGGATGGTCAGTTGCTTATGTACAGTGCTATGGCATTTGAACGAGAAACCCCGAAAGAGAGCCCTGAGCCCTGTAGAAATGCTAACACATATTGCTGCCTTCCCCATACAACTGCAAGTACAAGGAGGAATTCTTGAAGCCAAGGTTTGGCCACCATAATAGTATCTTGCTGCCAGCACCAGCTGCACTAAACCCTGGAGACTCCATTCAGTGGACATGGCCTTAGACATTTTGACACACGGACTGGCGATGGCTGGCCCTCCCAGCACCTTGGGGAGAAGGCCTGGAAGCTGGCCTCCTGTGTATTCCCTGGAGTAACATCAGAATGGCCCCCAAAGATCACAGTAGAATACCCTAAATGGCCAGAAGGTAGGAACATTTTACCCGCGAGTTTTGTTTTATCATTATGGCCAGTGCATGCACCTCTAGTAGCACTATATATATAGATCCCTCAGTATCCCCCACAGGAAGAGGGGTAAAGGTATGGCACACTAGACCTGTACAGGACCCCCTTCCTGCCACAGTCCTATCACAGGGCCACTGTCTTGCATGCATCCTACCTGTTGGACAAGATTTGCCATTAATCTGTCATTAAAACATGTGTCTTATCATCCTTAAGGTCTTTGTGGATTGGGCACACACCCTAGCAAAAAAACTGCTACTCGTTGGGGTGCATGGGACTCCTCCCTATCCATACCACTACTAAGTGTGAGTCATGAACTCATCTGGGTAGGACTGGCTTTGAATAGAGCCAAAATAACCTCCTCAGGCTTGAGATTATAATTTTTGTTACCTATATCTTAATTTTTGTTATTATCTCTATGTTGTTATTATCCTCTGCTGCTGTTGTGGAATCTGGTTACAATGCTCCAGCTTTCTTGCACAGGGACCACTGCGGAAGGTTGAGAGTGTACATATTGTGAGGCGAGAACCCTGGAGGGTTATAGTATGGGGAAAACTGAAGTTCCTATGGCCATGATCCTCACCTGAACCTAAACTACTTGATAATGTAATGTAAGTGGCCTACTGCTAGGCTAATACTTCCACACCCACAGGGAATAAGCTATTATTGACTGATTTCCTACATAAAGAGCTCTGCCCAGTGCTGTGGGCGGGGGCAGAGACGAAGGAGGATTACAGACCTGCATACTGGATGCAGACATAATTCTACTGCTCAATCTAACGCTGGGAGAACAAGCCAGGTAATAAACCCTTTCACCCCAAGAATGTTTCATTGTCATTCCTCGGTCTTACTGAATCCATAGTGAACTTGCCTGGGGCTGAAACCCATTGGTGAAACAAACAGCAAGACAAGAGTTTTAACTAAACATGTACTATGGTATACATGAAAGAAGCCTGTAATCTCTGTCTAAAGTGGACATATAAATAGAATACATTATATAACATTAATAGTTGTGTTAAGCAGCTTTGTTCAAGTAAAAGAGGCAACTATCAATTTAGATGTTTCATTACATTCAACAAAGCTTTAAAGTGGTAGAAATCACCTCCTATCTTGTATAAAAACTGATTACATTGGTATCAAAGCTAAAAGTTGTTTTCCTGACTCCATGGGGTAAGACATCCAAAGTCGAGAAAGGAAAACAGGCAGCTTCAGTAGATAGGGTTTCCAATTCCAAGCAGTATTTTTGGTGCATCATACTCACTGAATGTTTCCTGTTCTCACTTTCAACTACAGGTTTTAGCAGGTGTGGGGAAAATGGAAGTTCCAATGGCCAGCCAGGATCCTCACTTGACCTTAAACTACTTGATGGTGTAACTGGACTACTGCTAGGCTAATGCTTCCACACCTGTAGGCAGTGAGCTGTTATTGAATGAGTCACTATATAAAGAGTTCTGCCCAGTACTCTGTGCAGAGATGGAGGTAGATTACCAACCTGCAGACTGCTGGGTGCAGACTTGATTCTAGTACTCGACCTACTGCCCTGAGAATAAAGCCACAGAAACCCTTTTATCCCCAAAACATTCTGTTGTCATTTCTCAGTCTCACTGAATCCATAGTGAACCTGCCCAGGGCTGAAACCCTCAGGCAAGAAAATGGTATGGTTGGCAGGGTTCACTGTGGACCAAAGAAGAGAACAGGCTGCCCTCATGGGAGGGGTTCTTCAGTGGGAGGCCCCATGGATGGAGAGACATATGAGTGTCCCCCAGTGAGCATGTGGTCTGAAGTGGCTTGCCTCCTAAAGAACTGGCTCAACCCCAGGACTAGGGGAGGTGGAGGTGACATCTGAGGCCGTAGAGATAGCCCTCAGCATAATAAGGAGGTCCTTTGAGAAACAGAGTACTCGCAAGGTGGCAGGAACCATGGGTTGGCTGTTTCTCACAGTATTAAAAAAAAGCTACATATGAGGAGAATGTACTCCTGTAAGAGGCACGAGAAATGGCAGCACAAGAATGTAAGCTATGAAGTGCTGTGGATTTGTTGAAGAATGAAATGGCTTTGGTATGAAAGGAGGCAGCATGAGAACATGAGCTGCAATGTGCTAGGGAAGAAGTAAAAGATTTATTAAAAAATGAAATGGCACTGCTGCAAGGCACTGCAGAAGAGGTAAAGGCCATGAAGGAGAAGGAAGTATCCTGCGAGAAGCACAAGAGGCAGTACAAGAACATCAGCTGCGAGGTACTGAGGTGAAGGTAAGAAGAGCTGTTGAAGACTGAGCTAGCATTGCTATGAGGCACTGTAGAAAAGGTAAAGGGTGTAGGTGTAGCAGAGGAGGCACTCAGGGGAGTGGCGAGAAAGGCACCATCAGCCCTGTCAGCTTCTCCTCCCCAGACAAGCTGCTGGGGAAAGACAAGGGGGTGGTGCTGGAGACACCAACTCCTCCTCTATTGAAAGCCTAACCAGTTGTAGTCAAGAAAATAAAGGCCCAGCAACCACGGGTTCCTCCAGGAGAGGTGTAGCCCCCTCCCCAGGTCATGGAGCACTCTGTTTCGCCCCTATACTCAGGCTGAGCTGGTGGATTTGGGCTCCCGGTTTTGGCAAAAGCCCTCGGAGTCAATATGAACTTGGCTCCCACAGCCTTGGGATGTGGGGAGATTGGAATTCTTGTGTCTGGATCAGAGATGGGAAAGCTGGCTTCCCTGACATTTCATCCTGCTTTGAAGCAGCAATTACAAAATGCACATCTGATCCCAGAAAATCACTCTCTTCTCTATTGGCCTATGGCCACATTTTTGCGCTGTACAACCCAATCAAGGTGATTTACCATCCTCCCCCGCTAGATGGCAGATGTATGCCAAGCTCCAACAGTGTTACAGGCGTTAGGCATGAAAAAATGCCATTTTTAATCCAGAGAATTATAGCCCAGATGAGGAGGCTTTTACTGTGGGGAAGAGAAGTGTGGTGCTTTAAACAGCTTCCACATCCTTCTTTGGGCCCCTAGTGGCCATTCCTGCCAGCCCTCACTTAGGGCAGCCCATAAGTGAGGTTACCCGCGTGGTAGCAGACTTGAGAGAGGCTGAAGCCCTCACTTAGGGCAGCCCATAAGTGAGGTTACCCGCATGGTAGCAGACTTGGGAGAGGTTGAAATAGAGCACAGAAGGAAATACAGTCCTCTATGGACAAATGCTACAGCATTTGAATTAGAAGCCCCAGAAGGGGTAACTGGGCCCCACAGACATGCCAACACACATTGCTGCCTCCCTTATACAACTGCAAGTACAAACCAAGGAGGAATCCTTGAAGCTGAGGCTTGGCCACCAGAATAATATCTTGCTGCCAGTACCAACTATAATAAACTCTGGAGACTCCATTCAGTGGATGTGGCCTTGGACATTTTGACACATGGACCAGCGATTCTGGCTCTCCTGGGAACAAGGGGAGAAGGGATGGAAGCTGGCCTCCTATGTAGTCCTGGAGTAACAGCAGAGTGACCCCCAAAGATCAACGTAGTTATATCCTAAATGACCAGAAGGTAGGAGCATCTTACCAGGGAGTTTTGTTTTGTAGTTATGGCCAAAGTCTGTACTTCCAGTAGCATTATATATAGACCCCTTAGGAACCCCCAAAGGGAGAGGTATACCAGATCAGATGGAATCCATTTCCTGCCACGGTCCTATCACAGGACCACTCTCCTGCAGGCATCTTACCTGACAAACAAGATTTGCTTATGTTCTTAATGTTCATAGAGGCTGTGAAGGTAGAGGTTCCAATGATTCCTACCACTGCACATTAATCCATACTAAATACACTTAAGTTAATAAAAAAGACAGGGCTTCTTACCCTTAAAACTGACAACTGACTCACTCCCTAAAATGAGGTGCTCATATACTTGTAAAACAGAAAAAAACAAAGAGTCCTATAGATTCACTAATTCAAAGCCATCAGTTTTTATTTTGACTGTAATTTTTTGAACAACGAAAGCAAGATCATCATATATACTAGGTTCTATAGGTTCACGCTATTTGGCGTTAGAGACCTTACCATGCTTTCTGGTAAGGATAAGTAGACCTCTAATTCAATACCTGCTGTTCATTCATACCTGCTGTTAGAAATAATTAAGAAAAAAAAAAAAAGAAATAATTAAGAGGCCCGCTATGTACAACAAAGATACTCCAAAAGTTAGCAAGTGATACTATAGCCTCTCAACAGAAGTCTAGCTATAGAGCAAATGAGTTTCTTAAATTAAAACTCCTTTGTCATATTACAATACAAAAGAGAGCTTAAGTGCTTAAGAGAGTTGCCTTAGTGGTAATCAAAACCAAAAGCAAAAACAAAACAAAAGAAAAACATGTACAATCTTTTCAGAACCTTTAAGAGATGATCTGCCAGGATTCTAACTTTTTGTCACCCTCTTCAACTAAACAACTCATTGCCAGCAATCCTACTTCAGGTAAAACCAAATATAAACAGGTGGCATTTTAAAAGCACTTCTTGTATGGCCAATGATTTCACATTTCTTATAAAATAAATTTACATTTCCACAAATTACTAAAATGCATTACTAAAATAATTTCACTATCTTTACTGCAAAAAACTGCCATTGCTTCAAAATATAATATTGTAGAGAAAATGGAAATCTTATGGCCAGGATTCTCACCTCACCTGATTCCACTATTGCCCATTGTATACATATTTAGCTTACTTGCATACCCATGGATGGCAGAATGTATACTTGATGACAGAACCACCCAGAGTGAACCATCAGTCACCGAAGTACCTGCCCAGGGGAGGTGTGGAGAAGAAATACACAAGTGCCTGAATGTAACTGGTCGGGCATCTGCCGGTCACCATAGAGACCCACCCACAAAGTTCCTCTGGGTGCTAGGGGCAGGGAAGGAGAGCGCAGAGAAGCAGAGAGCTTAGGGAGCAGAGAGAGGAAGCAGGAGAGAGAGAAGCCGCGTAGTCCAGGTGCTAGGACATAGCCAGGGTGACCACTGTGAGAATAAACCTGGTAGGAGCCCCTTTTAACCCCCAACTTTCTGTTTTCTTTATATGGTTTCACCAAATTCATAGTGAACTTGCCTGGAGTGTGGAAACTCCTCCTCTGGGAGCAACAAATGTATTCTTCACTTGCAAATTTTGTCATTATTCTGTGTGATTGCAACTTCTCTAGAAGAGGTACGATTCCCATTGGTTAACACACAAAATTTTAGGCAACTAACATCAGCCTTCTCACATGAAAGTTAGCTAACATTCAGAGGGTAACCTCATCATTTTGCTGATACTAAAAACCATGCAAACAAAGCACAACTGGCTGTTAGACTTGGTGATTTTTAAAAATTTAACTGTATACAAACTGCCTATTTTACCAAACTTAACCACCCTGTTCTTTCAATACTAATTAGCACTTCTCAAAATCTTTTTTCACTGGTCCATAGGTTTCTGCTTTAGAGCCATAAATGGGCATCCAGTAGAGGAAGAAGCAGAAAGCACTGCCAAAAGGTGTTGAAACATTCTTGAGGCTAATTACACACAATACCCAA
Source organism: Smutsia gigantea (assembly GCA_032199065.1). NCBI lineage: Eukaryota > Metazoa > Chordata > Mammalia > Pholidota > Manidae > Smutsia > Smutsia gigantea. The sequence continues at coordinate 80,217 of JAVSCE010010187.1, forward strand.
AAATGAACTCATCACTTGGGTGAAGTAATATAATGATGAGCTTCATTTGAGAAAAATTACATTCTGGTTTAGCTGTGCTTTTAATTCTCTAGCTGTAAATTCTTCAGGAAATTCACCTGAAATTGTAGCAACACAGAGAGATAAAGCCTTTAAGAATTACTATTAGATAAGTTAGAACACATTATCTACATATAAATTATGGGGGTACTTTAATTTTTATCAAAATTATTGTCCATCTTAGTCCTGTCAACAAATGCCAAATCGGTAATTTGTAACTTTTAAGATGACTTAAAAAAAAAAGACCCTCACTTGAACAAGCCTGCAATCCAGACAAATATAAACTCATAGTTTTATAAAGCTTTCATGTACCATATCTAAAAGTCTGAAAAAATCAAACTATTCCAATCCAAACCTTAAAGATCCAAATCTATGGCTATGAAAACTGGTGAAGTCAGTAAGCAATCTAACAGTATAAAATCAGAAAAAATATTTAGTTAGATGAATAACTAAACTTGCCATCATTAATAGCAATTACCAGGTTTTATATATTTTACTCTGTTCTATTAAAATAAGTTTGCTATGAATGGTCAGGGTTATTAAATAATAATTATTACTGCTATTTTGATTTTCTTAGAACTCTTTGAATAATTTCACCATAAACAAGAAATCGGGTCTAATGCTTTCAATGAGGGACTACATAAAAGGGTCCTCATTTAGAATTTTAGCATATACTCATTATGTACCTTAGGCAATCTCTTAGTACTTCAGTTTGCCATACCATAATTATCTACTTCTCAGGGATGTTGTGAAGTTTAGTTAATGTGCTTATAAATATTTTTGAGGTACACAAATAAAAGAGGTAGAAGGCATAGATACAATTAATTGCTATGTACTTGAAAAAAAAATGCCACTTAAAAACATTTGACAGCAACAACATGGAAGAATCACTATGCTAAGTGAAATAAACCTGTGCTATTATAGCTGCATGTCTGTGCCCTCTCCACTCCATAATTCATATGTTGAAATCTAATCCCTAACGTGATGATATCTCGAGATAAGGACTTTGAGGGTGATCAGGGGATGAGGGCAGAGGCCTCTGAATGGGATTGCTGTCCTTGTAGAAGAGACCCCAGGGAACTTCTCTGCCCCTTCTGTCAGTTGGGATTACAGCAAAAGATAGCCATCTATGAGCCAGGAAGCAGGCCCTGCCCACACACCAGATCTGGCAGCACCTTGACAGTGGACCTCCCAGCCTCCAGAATTGTTAGAAATAAATCTCTGTTGTTTGTAAGCCATCCAGTTGATGGTATTTTGTTATAGCAACCCAAAGGACCACACCACCAGTCACAAGACAAATACAATACATTCTTATCATACTGTGTTATGAGGTACTTATATGACATACCTCAAGTAGTCAAATTTATAATACAGAAAGTACAATGCTGATTGCCAGAGAGTGGTGGAGGGGAGAATGAGGGTTTATTGTTTAATGGGTACAGTGTTTCAATCTTAGGAGATGAAAAATGTTCTGGAGATGGATGGTGATGATTATATGAATATACTTAATGCCAACGAACTGTGTATTTTAAAATAATTAACATGTTAAATTTAATGTTACATGTATTTTACCACAGTAATCAAAAAATGTAACAAGTATGAAAATCTCAATATAAATCATAAACCAAGCAAATTTTTTCACTCACCAAGTCACTCATTAAAACTTTAATCAAATCAAGCAATTCATTTGTTCATTTATTCAGTAAGTATCAAGTTTTTTCTATGTGGAAGGCACTGTGCTAGACTTCAAAATTTGACGGTGAAAAAGACAAAGTGTCTTCACAGAATTTATGCAGACAGAGTAGAGGCCTACAAAACAACAAAGCATAGAAGTTTCATCCTTTCTCAGGGTGGTAAGTGCTCCAATGAAGGGTGAGGAGATGGAGTGACAGCAAGGAAGGCCTCTCTGAGAGGCTAGCTGCCCTGAGACCAGAATGCAGTGAGAAGGAATACTTCAGATAGGCAAAGTAGCAAGTGCTAAGGCCCTGAAAGGTGGAAAGGCTTAGTGTTTTCAGAAAGTGACAAGGAGGAGCAGGGCTGGTACACAATAATTTAGAAGACAGTGGTAGGAGAGCTAGACACAGACCACAGAAGGTCTGGAAAGCAACAGGAACAGTTTGGATGCTATTCCATGTGTGCTAAAAGAAACATGGAAGCTTTTACTAACGATGTGATGTTATCTGAAAACAAAAAAAGATACTCTAATCACCTTATACAGAATAATCTTGGGGCTAGGGAAAGAAGAGAAGAATCAAAACACGCAAACCAGTTTACAGCATCGCTGTAGTAACTCAGGTAGCAATGAGGTGACTGTCATGGCACCCACGTGGGTAATAAGAAATGGCTGGCTATTTGGTTGTTGATGGTCTAAAGAAGAGAAAAGGCATCATAGTCAAGGATGACGCCAAGACTGTGGTCAGATCAACTGAACAATGCTGCCCAGCACTGAAATGGAGAACACTGGAGTACAAATAGGCATGGTAGAATGTTAGTGACAGAACTAAGAAATGAAGAATTTGGTTTTGGCAGTTAGATACCCAAGCAAAGAGTTTCAGGGAAGATGACACAATCAGCTGCCAAATGTTGCTAGGAAAACACTTTACCTAGGGCTGACAAAGGACCACTGGATTTACCAAAAAAAATTTCACTGTCGCCCACAAAAACAGCATTGTCAAGAGTGGTGAAGACGCAGCATGAATATGTATAGAAAAGTAAAGCAGAGAAAGTGTGATGAAGATGTCAAAGTTGGCATATATGGGCGACTCCCTGAAGTTTTGCTATGAAGAACTGAAGAGAAATGATACTGTAACTCGAAGGGGATGTGGGCTCTTGAAAGGTTTTTTGTATTAAAATGAGGGACTAGTGCAGCATATTTATATGCTGATGAGATATCTAGAGAAGGAAAAAAATGATGGGTGAAATCACAGAAGCAAAATCAAGCATTTAATAAATGCATAAATTTGTCCTTGGCTGATAGAAATGAAAAAATAATAAATATATGTAACTACTTTTAAGGATTATACAGAAACTACATTGAAAATCACAGGGGAAAATACCACATATAGGTAATTAAATTAACAATCCTTTGGAAACGGTGTTATTTTGTAATAGCATCATGTTAAAAATATTACACAAAGCAATGTTGATATATTTTTATGATGTGACAGCAATGTCCTTCTACGCTATATACATGCAGCTGCATGGTGCACAAATAATGCTATACACAGCTTTTATTTGATTATGCACAGTGGGGCTTAAATAGGATCAACATTACACAAAGAGTAAAGCCAGCAATTTTAAAAAACATCTCCACTGAACTTTTCATTTCCCTCCTCTGTACTTAGTCATTTCCACTTTAGGACTTCCAGTACCCCTCTGTTCTGTAACTCAAAACAGAAAGTAATTCATGTATCAATAATTTACATAAATCTTCATCCTTTCCAGAGTTCCCTTCTCTCTGTTTATGAATTACTTTACACCGTGTTCCCTTCCCTCCTTAAATAAATTAACAATTACAGAGTTATAAAGAAACAATCAACTAATTATATATTATAGTAAATTTAACTTATTACTTAAACACATTTGTATTTTAACCTTTTTACCTTCAAACTGTAAGATCCCTTATCCCTTATGTATTTTTACATCCTGTCATGTTCTAAAATAAGAGATGAAGTAATATATATACAAAGGAATATAATACACAAAATAAGAAACTGAGAGTGAGAAAAATAAGATTAGGTGAAGAATAAGGTTAGTTTCAAAAGTGCATGTCATAAGGCCAGTACTCTACCCTTTGTTACTGGGGAGCCAAATATATGGCTGAGTTTCCTGATAATCCTTGCAAAGAAAAAATGACTGTTGTGTATCGCTTTCATTTGTTTATATAACTCACAGCATTGCTAAGGCAAAAATAAAGCATTTTTTTGAAGGAAGCAGAACTGTTTTTGTTACTGAGACCCAAGGGAAGTCATTCTGCTTAGTGTCAAAAATATTCCAACAATAAACAAAATGCGTTTTGAAAGGCTGGCCAATGGCATAGTATTTGAGAGCATTTCAGCAGCTAAAACATCAAGTATGTCGCATATTAACTTTAATTAAAGGATAAGATATGAAATATCCTAAGCAGTACTCTATATATTTCAGGTATTCCTCCCCCAAGTATTATAATTTTAGAAATCACAATTTTTTAAGTTAAAGTAAAATTCACATATCCTAAAATTCACCAAAGTGAACAATTCAGTAGTTTTAGAATATTCACAATATTGTGCAATTATCACCACTATTTAATTCTACCACTAGGTATTTTTATCACACAAAAACAAACACAGTACCTTCCCACTTTCCCTTCTAGCCACTGGCAACCACTAATCTATTTTCTGTCTCTGAATTTGCCTGTTCTGGACATTTCATATAAATGGAATCATATAACATGTGACCTTTTGTGTGTGGCTTCTTTGACCTAGCATAATGTTTTCAAGGCTCATCCACATTGTTGCATGTATCAGTATTTCATTCCTTTTATGGCTGAATAATACTCAATTGTATGCACATTTTATTTATTCATCAGTTAATAGATATTCCAATTGTTTCTACCTTTTGGCTATTATGAATAACACTATGAACATTCATGTACAAGTTTTTGTGTGGACAGAAATTTTCAGTTACCTTAGATACATATTTAGGAATGGAAGTTCTGGGTCTTATGGTTGCTCTGTGTTTAACTTATTAACTGCTGAACTGCTTTCCACAGTGGTTACACCATTTTACATTCCCAGAAGCAGTATATGAGATTTCCAGTTTGTCACATCTTCATCGACACTTACTTTCCATTTTTTTGTTCTTTTACAGTCATCCTAATAGAAATTAAGTATTATCTGATTATGGTTTTGATTCACATTTCCTGATGGCTAATGATGTCAAGCACCTTTCCATTTCTTTGGAGAAATAGTCAAATCCTTTACCTATTCTTTAATTGGGTTATATCGCTTTGTCATGAAGTTTTGTTCCCAGTGTATTTTTAAGGATTGCTATTACTAGTTTTCACATAAACAGTGACAAAATATACTAGGTTATAATTTGTGCAAATGAAGATGGCAGATCAAAATTACTTTGAGGCAGAAAACACATTACCATTTTGTAAGGATCTGTTATGTAATACCAATGTCAATACCAAATCCTTGTGCTACCTGTGAATTCTATTCATCCTCACCACAGATATATCGTCTAATGAACAGCTGATATCTATAAAGAGGCATATTGTTTTAACATTCAACAAAAACTGGCAATTGTCAAATAATCACAAAAAGGTAAATAAGAAAACAGCTTGGAGTATTTCAAAAGAAACTAAGAAAATAAATGTATTAGCTTGAGAGAAAGTAAAAGCATATAATATTTGCTTGCTTACTGAGCTCTTCATTCAGACTAAAAGGCTTGAAAACAATTGAAAGTTCTTATATGGAGCATTAAAGGCAATGCTAGTTTGATTCTTTCAACAACAGTCAAGAATATGTGAGTGCATGGATAATTCTGGCCTGAACAAGCAACGGTTTTCTTTAAAGTTCTAGGGAATAAAAGATACTGATCATCAAGCTGGTTAACCAGATTCAATCTGCAGCTGGAATGCATGGTAAAAAAGATAATGAAAAGAACACTTCTGTGTTTCTGGACTGTTATTCTTAGGAGCTGGAATTTGAAACAAAGATAATACTGAATTTGCTGGTAGAAGAAGACAAGTTCACGGAAAATTGCTAAGCTCAGTCATTTGAGTAAGTTTTATTGGATATAATTTTAACCCACTACTGTTATAATAAATAAGTTTTAGTATACAGTTTACTGTTATTTTTTCCTATGTTAGCTAGGGTTTCCATGACATTTTCCCTAACATTACTTAGCATGATCTGTGCACAGAAAGCATTTACCAAGGAACAATGTGTGGCAAGAAATTATGTCTTCACTTATAATCTCAACATATATTTGTGAATATTACCATTGATAAATAAACATTACATATTCCTGCCACCCCACCATATTCTCAAAACAGTAAAAAAGATGATTTAAATGAAAAATAGATTCTTGTTCTCATACTGCTAGTGAATTTCAAAAGTGCAAAAGTTGGAATATTTCAATGAGAATAACTGACTTCAGTTTCTAAAAAATTGTGAAGAGAACTATTCATGATAAAACTGATTATTTTTGGAACAATCAAAAAAATAATGGACATATACAAAATGTGCTGTGTTCTTTTTCTATCATATACCTAAACAAAATAGGGAAAGAAGTTTCGATAAAAACACAGAAACATACTTAATGCTGAACTTCTGTATTTATCCTCTTCATCAGGAAGTTTCCTAATATTAAGCAAAAATAGTATAAAAAGATGCATATATTTTTGCCTTTTTTTAAGTTGGTTGATTTAGGATTTTTAAAAACAATATATAATAAAAGATACTTAAATTTTCATGACAAAAATGTATTTTTGATTCCAAATTTAAAAATTATTTTACTTTTCTGTTTGCTTTACTGTCATAATATTTCAAATTGTATATATGTATATATATATATACATTTGATCATTTTCAGGAATTAATTCATCTGGTAGATTATTATTATTTTTTTTTGTAGACTACCTTAAACCAAAGAAGCTAGGTCAATACATTAAAGATACAGAAAGTATTCCATGATAAAATAGTAACTCTTGTGCACTGTCTGATACACAGGGGTTTGAATACACATCTTTTAAACTAAGTTGTGTATCTTATCTGTGCCTCACTTTCCTCTGAGGCATAATAACTGTATGTGGAGAATAAAGATTCTGATCTTTGCTTTAAATTTAAAACTTAAGATGTCTTTACTTAGGAACCAATTTCATTTTAGAAAATGGACAATTTCACTCCAGTACTTTTAATTAGCTTTCACTGTATAGAAAACGGCAAGACATAAAAAAGTAGAGTTACACTAAATTTAAAAATCTCCCCTATATATCACTCTAAGGGGAGAGTGACCCCACCTTAAATGACCTTTTCAGTCATTTCTAACCACAGGATAATTCTTACACTTTGTCTTCTTTCCTTTTGTCAGATGAAAAACAACTTCTTCCATAAACCCCGAACCATCTGCTCCCAACCCCAATTTCAACTATGCATTCCTTGAATCTTGGATAAGTGACATGTAATCTTAAAATGCCATCAGATGCTATGCATATCTCTTATCATTGAATAACTTATCTCTCATTGTTAAGATTTTCCTTTTATTAATTTGTTTTATTTCACTAGACTCCAAGTTCCATAAAAACAACAGGTATGTCTAATACATAAAAGATGTATGTAGTGCAAAAAAAAACATTTAGTCTTTGCCCTGGTTACTGGCACAAAGTTCCAAAAAGCTCTGGAATTTAAATTTATTGTCTTTTTATGCCGATGAAATGACTCATGGGGAAGCAGTAGGTAAGTAACTTCAGGGTATGGGCTGGTCACCAGAAAAACCAACCACTCAATTAGAGGGTTAGAACTTTCAGAATTACTCCTTCTATTTCACCTTCAGAGAGAAGAGTAGGGCATGAGATTGAGTTCAATCAGCAATAACCAATGATTTAATCAAGCATGCCTATGTAAGAACACCTTCATAAAAACCCCTAAGTGATAGGGCTCAGGGAGCTTCCAAGTTAGTAAACAGACCCATACACCAGGAGGACAGTGTGCACTGACTCAACAGAGACAGAGGCTCCAGTGCTCAGGACCATTCTGGATCTCACTCTGTATACATAGTCTTATAGTGGAAGAAGATCCCATCCAGGACTTTCATAGCTAAACAGGAGAGGTCAACTCTCTTGATAAGGGCTAATGCAATTGGTTAATTTTCAGTTGAAGCCAATGCTCATGGACCATTCTGAAAATCCTAAGGCCCTTAAAAATTATGCTATAACACATAATGTAGGTGGGTCACTGGGAAGGCAGTAGAGCACAGAGAAGACAAGTAGTGACTCTACAGCATCTTACCATGCTGATGGACAAGTGGGGTGTGGGAGGGGTGACTTGATAATAGGGGTGAATGTTGTAACCACAATGTTGCTCATGTGCAACCTTCATAACACTGTATATCAATGATACCTTAATCAAAAAGAAACAAAGAATTATGCTATAACTATTCTGACTGTGCTCCATTTATGGAACAACAAAGCCTGGATGGCAGCACATCTGTTTACAACATGGTTTACTGAATATTTTAAGCCCACTGCTGAGAACTACTGCTCAGAAAAAAAGATTCCTTTAAAAATATTACTGCTTATTGACAATGAAACTGGTGACCGAAGAGGTCTGATGGAGATGTACAATGAGATTAATGTTCTTGCCTGCTAACACAAAATCCATTCTGTACCCATAGATCAAGGAGTAACTTCAACGTTCAAGTCTTATTATTGAAGAAATACATTTCACAAGGCTACAGCTGCCACAGATAGTGATTCCTCAGACAAATCTGAGTGAAGTCAATTGAAAACCTTCTGGAAAAGATTCACCATTCTAGAGGCCATTAAGAACATTTGTGATTCTTGGGAAGAGGTGAAAAACATCAACATTAACAGGAGTTTGGAAGAAGCTGATTCCAACCCTCTCATATGACTTTAAGGGATTCAAGACTTCAGGGGAGAAATAACTGTAGATGTGATGAACATTAGAAACAGAGCCTAGAGAGGTGACTGAATTGCTGCAATTGCATGATAAAACTTCATAAGATGAAGGCTGAACAAAAAAAAAACGTGGTTTCTTGAGATGGAATCTACCTTTGGTGAAGATGCTGTGAAGAAGGTTGAAATGACAAAAAAGGAAGACTTCCGGGAAGATGGCGGCGTGAGCAGGGCGGCAGAAATCTCCTCCCAAAATTATATATATCTATGAAAATACAGCAAATACAACTATTCCTAAAAGAGAGACCAGAATACACAGGAAAGTGCACAGCGTGCACCTACACCTGAGAGGACAAGGCAACCCGTGAGGCGGGTAAGATACGGAGCCGCAACGCGGCGGGACCCAAGCACTCCCCCACCCCAGCGCACCGGCGGGAGGAGAGGATTCAGAGCCGGGAGGGAATGGAAGTACACCCCGCGAAATAACCAGCCCTGGTGATCTGCGCGGGGAGCGCTGACCCACATCATGCAGTGTAGCAGAGATTGGAGAGACAGAGGGTGCAGGATCTGAGTGGGGAACTCGCCAGGGTGCTTGCAGCCGGCTCCCAGGAAGGGAAAAAAAAAAAAAAGAAAACTGCGCACTTTTTCCAGCAGTCTTAAAGACACAGGAGCCTAGCGGAGGAGCAAGATCGCCCAGGCACACTCAGCCCAGCAGGCTGGGAGTCCTGGGGAGTTTCAGACCCCATAGCTGGCAACTGGGAAAGGGTGGCCACACTTAGACTTCCAACAAAGATCAATGGACTCCCATTCGTTCCCACCCCGGCCAGAGCTATAAAGGGCTGTGCGGAGCGGCGAAGCCACAACTTGTGGAATAGTGGAGCAACAGTGCCACCTACAGCATCCCCACAGAATCTACTCCCATAGGGCGTTTTTTTGTTTTGTTTTCTTTTGTTTTTTGTTTTTTTTCTCTTTTTCTCTTTTTTTTTCTCTCTTTTTCTTTTTAAAGTCTTAAAGAGCCCAGCTGACATATGTGGCAACTACCAGCGATGACTTCAAAAGCCATGAAAAGAAAGAGGAACATGGTCCAGACTAAAATCAACCAGACAACCCCAGAGAGGGAGCCTGAAGGGATGGAAATGCAGTCTTGTTGAAGAAGAATTCAGAATAAAAGCAACAACCATGCTGATGGATCTACAGAGAAATGTGCAAGAGCTGAGGGAGGAAGTGAGGGAAGTGAGAAAAGACAATACAGAAATGAGACAAGTGATCGACGGGCTTAACAGCACACTGGATGAGATGCAAGAGACCATTAATGGAATAGCGATCAGAGAACAGGAATACAGACAAGCTGAGGCAGAGAGAGATAAAAGGATCTCTAGGAATGAAAGAATATTAAGAGAACTGTGTGACCAATCCAAATGGAACAATATTCACATTACAGGAGTACCAGAGGAAGAAGAGAGAGAAAAAGTGATAGAAAGTGTCTTTGAAGAAATAATTGCTGAAAACTTTCACACGCTGGGGAAGGAAATAGTCTCGCAGTCCATGGAAGCCCACAGATCTCCCAACACAAGGGACCCAAGGAAGACAACACCAAGACACATAATAATTAAAATGGCAAAGATCAAAGATAAAGACAGAGTATTAAAGATAGCTAGAGAGAGAAAAAAGATCACCTACAAAGGAAAACTCATCAAACTATCATCAGACTTCTCAACAGAAACCTTACAGGCCAGAAGAGAATGGCATGATATACTTAACGTAATGAAACACAAGGGCCTTGAACCAAGAATATTGTATCCAGCATGATTATCATTTAAATATGACGGAGGGATTAAACAATTTCCAGACAAGCAAAAGTTGAGAGAGTTTGCCTCTCATAACCACCACTACAGGATATCTTAAACGGACTGCTCTAGAGGGAAGCACCCCTAAGGCTAAAAAGATGTCACCATAAAATAAAATCATAGCAAAGAAAGCAGACCATCCAAATACTAATTAAAGGCAAAGAATAAAACACCCAGTGTATAAAGAATGGAGGAGGAAGAATAAGAAGGGAGAGAAAGAAAGAAACATAAGATGGTGTTTACAATAACTTAACAAGAAAGTTAAGTTAGATTGTTAGATACTAAAGAAGCAACCCTTGAACCTTTGGTAACCACGAATCTAAAGCCAGCAATGGCAGTAACTACATATCTATCAATACTCACCCTAATGTAAATGGACTGAATGCACCAATCAAAAGACACAGAGTAACAGAATGGATAAAAAAGAAAGACCCATCTATATGCTGCTTACAGGAGACTCACCTCAAACCCAAAGACATACATAGACTAAAAGTGAAGGGATGGAAAAAGATATATCATGAAAACAACAAAGAAAAAAGCAGGTGTTGCAGTGCTTGTATCAGACAAAATAGACTTCAAAACGAAGAAAGAACCAAGAGATAAAGAGGGACATTACATAATGATAAAGGAGTCAGTCCAACAAGAAGATATAACCACTACAAATATATATGCACCCAACACAGAAGCGCCAGCATATGTGAAACAAACACTAACAGAATTAAAGGAGGAAATAGACAGCAATGCATTCATTTTAAGAGACTTCAACACACCACTCACTCCAAAGGAAAGATCAACCAGACAGAGAATAAGTAAAGACACAGAGGCACTGAACAACACACTAGAACAGATGGACCTAACAGACATCTACAGAACTCTGCACCCAAAAGCAGCAGGATACACATTCTTCTCAAGTGCACATAGAACATTTTCCAGAATAGACCATATACTAGGCTACAAAAAGAACCCCAGTAAATTCAAAAATATTGAAATTCTACCAACCACCTTCTCAGATCACAAAGGTATAAAACTAGAAATAAATTTTAGAGAGAAACCAAAAAGACTCACGAATACATGGAGACTTAACAACATTCTCCTAATTAATCAATGGGTTAATGACCAAACCAAAACAGAAATCAGAGAATATATGGAGACTGATGACAACAACAACACAAAGCCACAACTTCTGTGGAACGCAGCAAAGGCAGTTCTAAGAGGAAAGTATATTGCAATCCAGGCCTATTTAAAGAAGGAAGAACATTCCAAATGAAGAGTCTAAAGACACAATTACTGAAATTGGAAAAGAAAGAACAAATAAGACCCAAAGTCACCAGAAGGAGGGACATAATAAAGATCAGAGAAGAAATAAATAAAATTGAGAAGAATAAAACAATAGAAAAAAAATCAATGAAACCAAGAGCTGGTTGATTGAAAAAATAAACAAAACAGATAAACCTCTAGCCAGACTTATTAAGAGAAAAAGAGAATCTACACATATAAACAGAATCAGAAATGAGAAAGGAAAAATAACGACAGACCCCACAGAAATACAAAGAATTATAAGAGAATATTATGAGAATCTATATGCTAACAAGCTGGAAAACATGGAAGAAATGGACAACTTCTTAGAAAAATACAACCTTCCAAAACTGACCAAACAAGAAACAGAAAAACTAAAAAGACCAATCACCAGCAATGAAATTGAATTGGTAATCAGAAAACTACCCAAGAACAAAATCCCCGGGCCAGATGGATTCACTGCTGAATTTTATCAGACATAAAGAGAAGAAATAATACCCATTCTCCTAAAAGTTTTCCAAAAAATAGCAGAGTAGGGAACACTTCCAAACTCATTCTATGAAGCCAGCATCACTCTAATACCAAAACCGGGCAAAGACCTCACCAAATAAGAAAATTACAGACCAATATCCCTGATGAACGCAGATGCAAAAATACTCAACAAAATATTAGCAAATCAAATTCAAAAATACATCAAGAGGATCATACACCATGATCAAGTGGGATTCATCTCAGGGATACAAGGATGGTACATCATTCGAAAATCCATCATCATCCACCACATCAACAAAAAGAAGAACAAAAACCACATGATCATCTCCATAGATGCTGAAAAAGCATTAGACAAAATTCAGCATCCATTCATGATTAAAACTCTCAATAAAATGGGTATAGAGGGCAAGTACCTCAACATCATAAAGTCCATATATGACAAACCCACAGCTAACATCATACATAACGGCGAGAAGCTGAAAGCTTTTCATCTAAGATCGGGAACAAGACAGGGATGCCCACTCTCTCCACTGTTATTCAACATAGTACTGGAGGTCCTAGCCACGGCAATCAGACAAAACAAAGAAATACAAGGCATCCAGATTGGTAAAGAAGAAGTCAAATTGTCACTATTTGCAGATGACATGATACTGTACATAAAAAACCCTAAAGACTCCACTCCAAAACTACTAGAACTAATATCTGAATTCAGCAAAGTTGCAGGATACAAAATTAATACACATAAATCTGTTGCTTTCCTATACACTAACGATGAACTAACAGAAAGAGAAATCAGAAAAACAATTACATTCACAATTGCATCAAAAAGAATAAAATACCTAGGAATAAACCTAACGAAGGAAGTGAAAGACCTGTACTCTGAAAACTACAAGACACTCCTAAGAGAAATTAAAGAGGACACTAGCAAATGGAAATTGATCCCATGCTCTTGACTACGAAGAATAAATATTGTCAAAATGGCTATACTACCTAAGGCAATCTACAGATTCAGTGCAATCCCTATCAAAATACCAAGAGCATTCTTCAGTGAACTGGAACAAATACTTCTAAAATTCATATGGAACCACAAAAGACCCCGAATAGCCAAAGCAATCATGAGAAGGAAGAATAAAACAGGGGGAATTATGCTTCCAGACTTCAAGCTCTACTACAAAGCTACAGTAATCAAGACAATTTGGTATTGCCACAAGAGCAGACCCACAGATCAGTGGAACAGAATAGAAAATCCACACATTAACCCAAACATACACGATCAATTAATATATGATAAAGGAACCTTGGATATACAATGGGGAGATGACATCCTCTTCAGCAGCTGGTGTTGGCAAAACTGGACAGCTACATGTAAGAGAATGAATCTGGACTACTGTCTAACCCCATACACAAAAATAATCTCAAAATGGAACAAAGACCTGAATGTAAGTCATGAAACCATAAAACTCTTAGAAAAAAATATAGGTAAAAATCTCTTGGACATAAACATGAGCCACTTCTTCATGAACCTATCTCTCCAGGCAAGGGAAATAAAAGCAAAAATGAACAAGTGCGACTATATCAAGCTGAAAAGTTTCTGTACAGCAAAGGATACTATCAGTAGAACAAAAAGACATCCTACAGTATGGGAGAGTATATTCATAAATGACATATCCGATAAGGGGTTGACACCCAAAATATATAAAGAGCTCACGCACCTCAACAAACAAAAAGCAAATAATCCAATTAAGAAATGGGCAGAAGACGTGAATAGACACTTCTCTACAGAAGAAATTCAGGTGGCCAACAGGCACATGAAAAGATGCTCCACATCACTAATCATCAGAGAAATGCAGATTAAAACCACAATGAGATATCACCTCACACCAGTAAGGATGGCCAACATCCAAAACACAAACAACAAGTCTTGGCAAGGATGTGGAGAAAGGGGAACCGTCCTACACTGCTGGTGGGAATGCAAATTAGTTCAACCATTGTGGAACGCAGTATGGAGGTTCCTCAAAAAACTCAAAATAGAAATACCATTTGACCCAGGAATCCCACTTCTAGGAATTTACCCTAAGAATGCAGCAGCCTAGTTTGAAAAAGACTTATGCACCTCTATGTTTATCGCAGCACTATTTACAATAGTCAAGAAATGGAAGCAACCTAAGTGTCCATCAGTAGGTGAATGGATAAAGATGATGTGGTACATATACACAATGGAATATTATTCAGCCATAAGAAGAAAACAAATCCTACCATTTGCAACAACATGGATTGGGCTAGAAGGTATTATACTCAGTGAAATAAGCCAAGTGGGAAAAGACAAGTATCAAATGATTTCACTCATATGTGGAGCATAAGAGCAAAAAAAAATACTGAAGGAACAAAACAGCAGCAGGCTCACAGAACCCAAGAATGGACTAACAGTTACCAAAGGGAAAGGGACTGGGGTGGATGGGTGGGAAGGGAGGGATAAGGAGGAAAAGCGGCATTACGATTAGCTGATATAATATAGGGTGGGCACGGGGAGGGCTGTACAACACAGAGAAGACAAGTAGTGATTCTATAGCATCTCATTACGCTGATGGTCAGAGACTGTAATGGGGTGTGTGGGGGGGACTTGTTATGGGGAGTCTAGTAACCATAATGGTGCACATGTAATTGTAGATTAACGATACAAAAAAAAAAGCTCAACTTGTTAAAAACAATAAAATGTGAAAATGGGCTGAGTATTTGATATTTATCCAAAGAAGATTCATAAATGACCAATTAGCACATGAAAAGATGTTTAAAGAATAATAATAAAAAAAGATGCTTAACATCATTAGACATCATGGAAATGCAAATCAAAACCACAATAAGATATGGTTTCAAACCCACCAGAATAACTAAAATGTAAAAGTCGAAACATAACATAATGTTGGTGAAGATGTAGATAACTAGAGCCTTCAAACATTGATGGTGGGATTGCAAAATTTTGCAGCCGCTTTGGAGAATATTTGGCCGTTCTTCAATAAGTTAAGCAGAATTACTGTATCACCCAGCAATTCCATTACTAGGTATACACCCAAGAACACTGAAACGTATGTCACAAAAATCTACATATATGGAGGTTTTGTACATGAATGTTCACAGAATTATTAATAATTGGCCAATATTCACAATTATCCAAATGTCCATCACTGATGAATAAATTAAATGTGGTACATACCTACAATGAAAGATTATTCAATAATAAGATGAGAGAAGTACTGACACATGATAAAATATGGATGAACACAGAAAACACTGTTACATGAGAGAAACCAGTCAAAGACCACATATTGTAAGATCCCATTTATATGAAATTTCCAGAATAGGAAAATCCATAGGGATAGAAAGTAAATTACTTATTACTGGGGCCTGGGGAAGTAGGAAATAGGGATTAACTTCTGGTTTATATGATTTTTTCTTGGGGTGATGAAAATGTAGTAAAGTTACATAGTGGCAATGGTTATACAACTCTGTGAATGTATTAAAACCACTGAATTGTATATAAAATTCACTTAAAAGGGTGAATTTTATGGTATGTGAATTATATCTTAATAACACTGTTTTTAAAAAAATAAATAATTAAGAAACAAATAGGCGATATTGAGAGACTCTGACATATAACTAATAGGAAGGTCATAAGAAAGAAACGGAGGAAATGCTAAAGCAGCAATATTTGGAAAGTTAACAACTGAGTGTTAGAATTGAGGAAGGAATAAGTTTCTCATATTGAAAGTAGCTTCTGTGTCCAAGAAAAATAAAATTATATCCACATGAAATCACAGAACATTATGATAAAGAGGATAAAAGATGTCAAAAAGACAGATTACCTCATAAGGAATAATGACAGACAATTCCTCAGCAACAACAGAAACCAAATGAAGTAATAGCTTCAAAGTGAGAAATTTTATACAACTGAGTGGCACAGTAGATATGTTGTTTGACATGATAACATACTATCATAAGTAATAATTAAAGGTGCATTCCCAACAGGGTCAAGAAAAAACTTAATAATGTTTGTTGTTACCACTTCTATTTAAAATTGTCTTGTAGTTCCTAATCAATGAAGTAAGCTAAGTGTATAGGATTTCCGGCTGGCAACCAAGCTGAAGTCCACAAGACATGTGAGCAAAAGTACCTCCGGATTGTTCCAGCCCACAGCTGTCAGCCACTCCTGACGTCCAGTGGCACCATCCGAGGCATGTGGAGCAAGAGAAGGCAGCCGTGCTATAGCCTTTTCGAATTCCTAACACACAGAAACCATGAGATACAATGAAATAATTGTTGTTGTTTTAAGCCATTAAGTTTTGGGTTGCTCACTAGAGCAATGAGACAATAGGGAAAGATTATTAAAAAGTAATAATCATAAAGTAAAATACTAACTGACTAAATTAACAACTTTTGAACATTTATACTAGAAATACACTTTAACTAAAGTAAAAAGACAAGGCACTGGCTCAAAGAAGACATCTCCAATGTATACAACTATTTAGAATATATTTAGAATAAGAATAGGAAAACAACCTAATTTTGAAAAATGGGCCTAGAATATGAACAGACAGTTCACAAAAGAAGAAACTAAGATAACTAGTAAACATATGAAATATTCAGATTAATTGGAGAAATAAGAATAACAATCAGCTATCATTTAATAAACAGATTGGTAAAAATTTTAAGCTTGACAGCATCTAATTCATTCAGAATCAATAGAAACGGAAACCTGCATTCATATTTCTGCACCAACTCCACCCTGCACGATGACATCCAGAAAAACAGGGGACCGACAGTGGGGACAGCGGGCTCCAGAACCTTTCTGCCAGGTATGTGAGTGTCAGGGGCTTGGGTGTGGTCACTGAGAGCAGTGAAGGGGACACCCAGAAGGACAGGCAGGTATGATCCATTGGCAGCCATGAGGTCAGAACTGTCCATCACAACACAGACCCTAAGGACTGTAGAACGTTAGTTGCACAACCATCAGAGAAAGCAAGTTGTTAACAGTGAATTATTTCAAGGTGCAAATCCAGTTGTACATACATACACTTCAGTAACTTTCAGAGCTATGCACAAGAGGACAAGTACAAGAATGTTCCTTGTGACACTTATAGTGAAAAATCATGAACGCCCTATGTATCCATTATGAGAACAGATACATTAAATTATATTATACTCACAATGAAATATTGTTCAGCAATTAAGATGAATGACTTACAGTACATGAACAAACATGGATAATCCTGAAAAGGCAAAGATTAGTGAAAAAAGCATGTTGGAAAATGATTCATGCAGTACAAATGTCATATAACGTTTTTAAACATGCTAAACAATACTGCATATTATATACATGTGTGGTATAAAAATGTACAAACACTTTCATAGGAGTAATCATCATAAATCCCTCTTCTGTGGAGAAAGGAAAAGAGAATGGTATTGCGTAGGTTATATATGAGGTTTCAAGTCTATCTGTTTTTATTTATTTAAAGTAAAAAGTCAAAGCATATACGGCAAAAGGTTAACATTCATTAAAACAAGATAGCAGGTACAGTACAGGCATTTTCACTGTATTGTTTTATAGTCTATATTTCTGCAATGTTTAAAATTGTTTAATGTTTAAAAAACATTGCAAAGGACTTTGGAGGGGTTGGGAGTTGAGAAAATAAAGAAGATTTGCAACCCTGATTGCGGAGAATGTACTAAATTCAGTTTATTACAAATGAGTGATACAACTGTCAGTGAAAACACAGTAATGCGACATTAATATATAAAAAAAGATTAAAAAACAGTGCCATTTTAGATAAATGTTCCCTTAATACATTTAATAACCTCTACTTACAAAACATTCTACTTGAATTCCTCTGACATAGAAAATAAAGTTAGACAATTGTATAAAAATCAAACCTAAATATCTGAAAACATAATGTAAAGATATACAAAAAATATTTTGTTTGCTATTAGCAACTTTTAAAGTTAACTCTATTCTAGAAGATATTAAAATGCAATCGATTCTGAATACCAATATTTGAATGGAAAATGTTTTGATTTATATTAACTGACACATTTTAAAGGACACCTATAAAAACCCTCTTAGGTCCTCCAAATTCTAAGCTGCAAAATTATTATGTAACTTCATGCTTTATTGAGAATGCTTAGAGTGTATTAAAAAACAAAAATTCACTTTTTGTAACAGCTCTACACTTAACAGAACTGGAACCTATACCTCATTTCTCTGATCTTCAGAGTCTAAGCTTTTCAGTAATCACCTGGATCTTTCAAGTGGTTTACTTGTTAATCACTCTCTACTATTTGAGGGAAGGGAATATGTTTTGCACATCTCTGTTTTCCAGATGCCTAACCCCTAATGGGTGGTCGATAAATAATTATTTGTTGAATGAATGAAATGCACTTAGCCCCTAGCACATACACAACCTCAAAATCTTCGCAACAAAAAGTAGTATCAAATGAACCACTGTGGGGCAGACCCACTAGCTCTTTAAAGCTTAAGACGTAGGAAATTATTTAGAGGGGTCCTCTCTCCTCAGGAGCTCTACTCTTAAATCCTACTTCCCTAATATCTCAGTCAGAAAACAAATTCCCTTGAAGGTACAGAACCAACAGACAGCTCTTTAAAATGTAATAAAAAAAATACACTGTATACATATGGAATTTCACATTTCATAGACTAATTATAATTCAAAAACCCAAGACTCATTGCTAATAAGGGTAATGAGATGAGGAAGACTAAGAGAAGGTCACTCCATTTAAAAATGAAAATATAACTCACGATGTACAAAGGAACTATTTCAGTAGAGTAGAGGAAACAGAAGGCAAATTACCTTTTATAAATATGATAATAATAATAATCTAGTTTAGATTTCTTATATTGAGAGACTGTGTGGCCTATTCTACTAAAGGTTAATACCACAATAAAGGATCAATCATAACAGAAAATTCTACATATCTATATAATATAGGTCAAGATAAAGGTAAGTTATCAACAATTTGAGGTTGCATTTTGATAACACAGGAACATTAAGAGCAGGATACCTTCTTTTCAAATAACAGTAATTATTAAAAAATACCTTGTATTTTTCTGACCTTTGTCCCCTAACAAGAGTAAATATCAAAACACTTTAAGAATGCTGAGGACTAAAACTCCAAATTGCAAGGTGAAAGGTGGTAGATGAGAAGTAAACAAAATTAATAGTTTTGCTATCATAGGAAAAGCAAGGCTTTGTAAGAATAAAACTTGTTCTTGTCCTACATTATTGGCTAATTAAAATAATGATACTAAAAGTTATCAAATAACTACCAAGTATTTTTCAAAAAATGTATTATATTTATAGAACTATATTCCAGGCAACAAGTTCCTGCCTGGATTCATAAGGAATATAAAACCTACACTGACCATAATGTTCTCCCTTTATTATTGTTTTAAAATAAACATAACATAAAATTCACATTAGCCATTTTAAGTGTAGAGATCAATGGTATTAAATACATTCACACTGCCATGCAGCCATCACCACCACCCATCCCCAAAACACAGTACATCCTTTTAACAACACTCTTAAAGAGAGATTAAAAATGGCACACAAGAGGTGAGACAGAGGCTTCCTCCTAAAACCACATATAATAAGAAAATATAATTAATACAAATAATCCTGAAAGAGCAAAAGGAAAGAGGACTGCACCAAACTGCATACACCTGGAGAAAAGAATAAACCTCATGGAACAGGGTAACATACCAAAGCCATGGCCCGGCGGGACCCAAGCCCTTCCCGACCCAGCTCACCAGCACGAGGAAGAGAAACAGAGTGGGGAGGGAGTGGAGGCCTGGGACTGCTGAATACCTAACTCCAGAGATGTGATCTGTGAGCACAAACCTACATTTCCTGGGGTTTTCGTGATACTCTCATGATTAGGGAGTTGGAAAGCTAAGACAGGCAAAATTCCTGGAGAGACTGAGATTCCAGCCACTTGTGGAAAGCAGGGATCCATATCTGGCTGCTCTGGGACAAAAGAAAGGTGGGCACTCGGAGAGACTTCCTAATAAGGAAGCCCTTAGCAAGAGGGCTGCTAAAGGGGCAAGGATAGCACAGAGCTTACTGCTCAAGAGAAAGGACATGTAGACAAAATTGTCTGGGTGCACTCTGCCCAGCAGGTTGGGAGCCTTCACAATCTTCAGGAGCACCAGCTCCCTGACTGGCTACAGAGCTCCAAGGACCCCTCCATGATATGCAGCCTACTGAGCCTTTCTCCGAACCAGACCCACCTGCCAGCAAATGCTACCCTAGTGTTAGGCCAGCCAGAGGGAAGCACCACTTACAGCAACCACAAACACAAAGCACAGAGGCTTATACCTCTGTGCTTGGCCCACTGGTTCTGGAGGTGGAGACAGGCATAGCAGATGGGAAGCAGGAAACAGCTCTTTCCTCCTCCCATGCACCAATACCACTCTCCTGCAACCCCGACATTGCTTCAGGGGCTGAGCAGCTCCAGAGAGTAGAGTTTCTGGGCACTAGAGGGCGCCATATACAAATATGAAATGTCAAAAGAACATGGTTCAAAGTAAAATTATGAATACAACCACTGAGAAAAATTCAAATGAAATCGACCTCATGAATCTGCCTGAAAGGGATTTCAAAATATAAATTATTAACATGCTCATGGAGGTATAGAAAAATATTCAAGAACTCAGGGATGAATTCCGGTCAGAGATCCAATCATTATTGAACATAGTGTCAGAAATTAAACATACAATAGAAAGTTTTAAAAGCAGATTAGATAAAGTGGAGGAGACGATGAATGAAATAGAAATCAGAGAAGAGGAATACAAAGAAGCTGAGGCACAGAGAGTAACAAGGATCTCTAAGAATGAAAGAATATTGAGAAAATGGTGTGACCAATCCAAACGGAAGAATATTCGCATTATAGGGTTACCAGAAGAAGAAGAGAGAGAAAAAGGGATAGAAAGTGTCTTTGAGGACGTAATTGCTGAAAACGTCACCAATCTGGGGAAAGGGATAGTCTCTCAGGCCATGGAGGTGCACAGATCTCCCAACACAAGGAACCCAAGGAAGACACACCAAGCCATAGTAATTAAAATGGCAAAGATCAAAGATAAGGACAGATTATTAAAAGAAGCCAGAGAGAGAAATAAGATCACATGCAAAGGTAAGCCCATCAGGCTATCATCAGACTTCTCAACAGAAATCTTACAGGCCAGAAGGGAGTGGCATGATGTATTTAATGCAATGAAGCAGAAGGGCCTTGAACCAAGATTACTTTATCCTGCAAGATTATCATTTAAATTTGAAGGAGGGACTAAACAATTCCAGATAAGCAAAAGCTGAGAGAATTTACCTCCCACAAACCATCTCTACAGTGTATTTTGGAGGGACTGCTATAGATAGAAGTGTTCCTAAGGTTTAATAGCTGTGACCAGAGGTAATAAAACCACAGTAAAGAGAGTAGAACAGCTAATTACTAAGCAAATGAAAAATTAAATCAACTATCCCCAAAGTCAACCAAGGGACAGACAAAGAGTACAGAATATGGTACCTAATATATAAAGAATGGAGGAGGAAGAAAAGGGAGGAGAAAAAAAGAACCATTAGACTGTGTTTGTAACAGCATATTAAGTGAGTTAAGTTAGACTCTTAGATAGGAAGGAAGTTAACCTTGAACATTTGGTAACCACGAATCTAAAGCCTGCAATGCCAATAAGTACATACCTATCCATAAGCACCCTAAATGTAAATGGTCTGAATGCACCAATCAAAAGACATAGAGTTACTGAATTGATAAAAAAACAAGACCCATCTATATGCTGCCTACAAGAGACTCACTTTATTTTTTATTTATTTATTTTTAATTAAGGTATTATTGATATACACTCTTATGAAGGTTTCACATGAAAAAACAATGTGGTTACTACATTTACCCATATTATCAAGTCCCCACTCATACCCCAATTCAGTCCCAGTGATTCCCCACAGCATGTGTACTAAACATAATAACCCCAGAATCCCCTTCTCCTTCCCTCCCTACCCACCCTCCCACAACCCTCTCCTTTGGTAACCACTAGCTCCTTCTTGGAGTAGGAGACACACTTTAAACCCAAACACATACAGAGACTAAAAGTGAAGGGACAGAAAAGATATTTCATGCAATAGGGAGAAAAAAGCAGGAGTTACAGTACTTGGAACAGACAAAATAGACTTCAAAACAAAGAAAGTCACAAGAGACAAAGAAGGACATTACATAATGATAAAGGGGTCAATCCAACAAGAAGATATAACCATTATAAATATCTATGCACCCAACACAGGAGCACCTACATATGTGAAACAAATACTAACAGAATTAAAAGGGGAAATAGAATGCAATGCATTCATTCTAGGAGACTTCAACACTCCACTCACTCCAAAGGACAGATCAACCAGACAGAAAATAAGTAAGGAGATAGAAGCAATGAACAACACATTAGAACAGATGGACCTAACAGACATCTACAGAACTCTACACCCAAAAGCAGCAGAATACACATTCTTCTCAAGTGCACATGGAACATTTCCAAGAACAGATCATATCCTAGGCCACAAAAAGAGCCTCAGTAAATACAAAAAGATTGAAATTGTACCAACCAGTTTCTCAGACCACAAAAGTATGAAATTAGAAATAAATAATGCAAAGAAAATGAAAAATCCCATGAACACACAGAGGCTTAACAACATGCACATAAATAACCAATGGATCAAAGACCAAATAAAAACAGAGATCAAGCAATACATGGAGACAAATGACAACAATAATTCAACACTGCAAAATCTATGGGATGCAGTGAAGGCTGTGCTAAGAGGAAAATATACTGCAGTGCAGGCCCACATCAGGAAAGAAGAACAATCCCATATGAACAGTCTAAACTCACAATTAACAAAACTAGAAAAAGAAGAACAAATGAGGCCCAAAGTCAGAAGGATGGACATAAAAAAGATTAGAGCAGAAATAAAATTGAAAAGAATAAAATGATACAAAGAATCAATGAAAGCAGGAGCTGGTTCTTTGAGAAAATAAACAAAATAGATAAACCTCTAGCCAGACTTATCAAAAAAAAAAAAATAGAGTCCACACACATAAACAGAATCAGAAAAGGGAAAGGAAAAATCACTATGGACATAGAAATACAAAGAATTATTAAAGAACACTATGAAAAATTATATGCTAACAAACTGGAAAACCTAGAAGAAATGGACAGCTTTCTAGAAAAATACAACCTTCCAGGGCTGACTCAGAAAGAAACAGAAAATCTCAACAGACCAATTACCAGCAACGAAATTGAATTGGTAATCAAAAAACTACCAAAGCACAAAAACCCTGGACCAGATGGCTTTACTGCTGAATTTTATCAAACATTTAGTGAAGACCTAATATCCACCCTCCTTAAAGTTTTCCAAAGAGTAGAAGAAGAGGGAATACTTCCAAAATCATTCTATGAGGCCAGCATCACTCTAATACGAAAACCAGGCAAAGACACCACAAAAAAAGAAAATTACAGACCAATATCCCTGATGAACATAGATGCAAAAATACTCAACAAAATATTAGCAAACCAAATTCAAAAATACATCAAAAAGATCATCCATCATGATCAAGTAGGATTTATTCCAGGGATGCAAGGATGGTACAACATTTGAAAATCCATCAACATCATCCACTATATCAACAAAAAGAAGGACAAATACCACATGATCATGTCCATAGATGCTGAAAAAGCATATGACAAAATTCAACATCCATTCATGAGAAAAACTCTTAACAAAATGGGTATAGAGGGCAAGGACCTCAACATAATAATGGCAATATATAACAAACCCACAGCCAACATTATACTTAACAGTGAGAAGTTGAAAGCTTTTCCTTTAAGATCAGGAACAAGACAAGGATGCCCACTCTAACCACTTCTATTCAACATAGTAATGGAGGTCCTAGCCACAGCAATCAGACAACACAAAGAAATAAAAGGCACCCAGATTGGCAAGGAAGAAGTCAAACTGTCCCTGTTTGCAGATGACATGATATTGTATATAAAAAACCCTAAAGAATCCACTCCCAAACTACTAGATCTAATATCTGAATTCAGCAAAGTTGCAGGATACAAATTAATACGCAAAAATCTGTGGCATTCCTATATACTAACAATGAACTAGCAGAAAGAGAAATCAGGAAAACAATTCCATTCACAATTGCATCAAAAAGAATAAAATACCTAGGAATAAACCTAACCAAGGAAGTGAAAGTCCTATACTCTGAAAACTACAAGACACTCATGAGAGAAATTAAAGAAGATACCAATAAATGGAAACATATCCGTGCTCATGAATAGGAAGAATTAATATTGTCAAAATGGCCATTCTGCCTAAAGCAATCTACAAATTTAATGCAATTCCTATCAAAGTACCAACAGCATTCTTCAACGAACTAGAGAAAATCATTCTAAAATTCATATGGAACCACAAAAGACCCCGAATAGCCAAAGCAATCCTGAGAAGGAGGAATAAAGCTGGGGTTATTATGCTCCCCAACTTCAAGCTCTAGTACAAAGCCACAGTAATCAAGACAATTTCGTACTGACACAAGAACAGACCCATAGACGAATGGAACAGACGAGACAGCCCTGATATAAACCCAACCATATATGGTCAATTAATATACGATAAAGGAGCCATGGACATACAATGGGGAAATAACAGCCTCTTCAACAACTGGTGTTGGCAAAACTGGGCAGCTACATGCAAGAGAACAAAACTGGATTATTGTTTAACCCCATACACAAAAGTAAATTTGAAATGGATCAAAGACCTGAATGTAAGTCATGAAACCATAAAACTCTTAGAAGACAACATAGGCAAAAATCTCCTGAATATAAGCATGAGCAACTTCTTCCTGAATGCATCTCCTCGAGCCAGGGAAACAAAAGCAAAAATGAACTCATGGGGCTACATCAAACTAAAAAGCTTCTGATGGCAAAGGACACCATCAACAGAACAAAAAGGCATCCTACAGTATGGTAGAAGACATTTGTAAATGACATATCTGACAAGGGGTTAACATCCAAAATATATAAAGAACTTACACGCCTCTACACCCAAAAAGCAAATAACCCAATTAAAAAATGGGCAGAGGATATGAAGAGACAATTTTGCAAAGAAGAAATTCAGATGGTCAACAGACACATAAAAAGATTCTCCATATCACTAATCATCAGGGAAATGCAAATTAAAACCACAATGAGATATCACCTCACACCAGTAAGGATGGCCAACATCCAAAAGACTAAGAACAACAAATGCTGGCGAGGATGTGGAGAAAGGGGACCCCTCCTACACTGCTGGTGGGAATGTAAGCTAGTTCAACCATTGTGGAAAGCAATATGGAGGTTCCTCAAAAAACTAAAAATAGAAATACCATTTGACCTGGAAATCCCACTCCTTGATTTACCCAAAGAATACAACTTCTCAGATTCAAAAAGACATATGCAAAACATATGTCAAAAAGACCTATGTTTATTTACAATAACCAAGATATGGAAGCAACCTAAGTGTCCATGAGTAGATGAATGGATAAAGAAGATGTGGTACATATTCACAATGGAATACTATTTAGCCATAAGAAAGAAACAAATCCTACCATTTGCAAGAACCTGAATGGAGCTGGAGGATATTATGCTCAGTGAAATAAGCTAGGAGGAGAAAGACAAGTGCCAAATGATACCCCTCATTTGTGGAGTGTAACACTGCAGCAAATTGAAGGAACAGACTGAGAGACTCCAAGAAGGGACTAGTGGTTACCAAAGGGGAGGGGTGTGGGAAGGTGGGTGGGGAGGGAGGGAGAAGCGGATTGAAGGGTATTATGTTTAGTACACATGGTGTGGGGGGTCATGGGGAAAACAGTGTAGCCCAGAGGAGGGAAACAGTGAATCTGTGGCACCTTACTACACTGATGGACAGTGACTGCATTGGAGTATGGGTGGGGACTTGATAATATGGGTAAAAGTAGTCACTACATTGTTTTTTCAGGTGAAATCTTCATAAGAGAGTGTATCAATAATACCTTAATAAAAATTTTAAAAAAAAAGAACACTCTTAAATAACATCCTGTTTGTGTACAGTATAACTTAGTGAGTAAAACAGGAAAGCAGAAAATTCAATGAGTTCATTGCAGTGAATGGAACATAAAGGGGGTCACTTGCAATGCACGTATTCTGTAGAATTCTGGCCTGGAATGCATAGCCTGAATCTAACCATTAGAAAACATTAGACAATCCTAAATTAGGAGAATTCAACTAAAAAGAAAGGAGGGAATATTTTCTTCAAAAATATCGGTGTTAAAAATGATAACAACAACAACAAAAAAAGCTATGGAGAAGTTACAGATTAAAGGAAACCAAAGAAAAATGACAATTAATTGCAAAACTTGATCCTAGACAGCAATCTGTATTGATGGATGAAAAAACACAAAGGACAATATTCAGTCAACTAATAAAAACTGAAATATGCACAGGAAATGAGTTTTCCAAACGTTAAATTTTTCTTAAGATGATAACTGTGCCCTTATTCTTAAGAAATACATACTGAAGCATTTAGGGGTAAAGGGCCAACTCTCAAATGGTTCATAATGAAAAAAAAAACAGTGAATTTGGAAAAAGGGGTAAAGGCTATAGTGGTGTTCTACACTGTTCTTATTCTTGCAACTTTTTGGAAGTTTTAAATCCTATGTAGAGTTAAAAATAGTGCTTAATTAGGTAGAAGCTACATATGGAATTCTAATTCACAAAACACCAAATAATACAATAAATT
Source organism: Smutsia gigantea (assembly GCA_032199065.1). Lineage (NCBI taxonomy): Eukaryota > Metazoa > Chordata > Mammalia > Pholidota > Manidae > Smutsia > Smutsia gigantea. The sequence continues at coordinate 107,414 of JAVSCE010010187.1, forward strand.
ATTAACATATAGCTCTTACAAAAGTGATTTCATAAAATAATTAAAAGTACATGTAATTTCAAAGCACTCTCAGTTTATCACACCTAGATTATGAACAATGTCAGGTCTATACCTTTTATGAAAATGGATAAATATAATGGGTTGATTACATTAGGATATTCTGTACCTTGGTCAGGAACTTTAAGTTTCAGTACTTGTGGGAAAAAAAAAATTACCTCTAGCAATATTTGTTTATAAAATTACAAATGCTGAAAACGTTTTTTTGCATCATCTAATTGAGTTCTTGCTTCACGGGTCAAAATGATGGGGTATTCTGTTGACTCGGCTAATGTGGTGATTGACAAACATGATTCAATAACAGCTGCAGGAATAAAATGTCAACGTCTGTGTCTGATACTTGCGAGACTCCCATCAGTGTTTTATTTCTATTGTATCCTTTTAAAATTATTTTATCTTTTGGTTTATTTTCTTCCTTGCTGCTTCACTGTTTCAATTTTACAGTAGCCTTTTTGTTTTTTCTTTCATTATTTTTTAATCTTACTTTCTTTTCAACTGTAAGTTTTATCTTATTTATTATTATTAGTTTAGCCTCAGATGGTAAGGTTGACAAAAATCATGAGCATACGAGCATGGTAGACTGGAATCATTTTTTCCATCTACTTCTATGTTACGGTTCTACAAAATCTGCTTATCTCTCTGGACCAATAATAGGCACGCTGGTACTTCATTCTTTGCTGCTCTACAATGAGCATACATGTTCTACTTCCAAAATTTCTACTACCCTAAAAACACTGAATCCAATCCAACAGTGATTTTAAAAGTTTTTCTTTTGGGGCAGGTATGGAAGAACCAACCGGAAAGCAAATAGTAAATAATATGACCTATCAATTCTGCCTCTTTCAAGATAAGCTCTTCACTGAGTTTTTAGCCTGAATCATTTTAATTACATCCCAGAACAAAGAAAATAGAGGATTAAATGTGTTAGGAGCAAGGAATGAAAACAGAAGGACATGGAACACACAGGTCCGCTGTGTTGGGATATGCCTAGCCTTGCCACTGAAGGAAAGCATTCATCATTGCAGAAGCACAGCTGGAAGAGAATGTACACAATCACGCCTCAGCATTTACTATCTCTGACCCAGATTCTAAGGAGAGGTTAGAGCTTGCTCTTACCATGGGATGTGGTTGCAGAGAAAAATCTCTCAAGTTGGTAATATACAGAGAAACACTATAAGCGAGAAAGACACAGATCTTCTTCAAGTTTTTTCATGGTTACTGAATAATAGCAATAGAGGATGCAATCGCAGGTAGTGGGTGGTAAGGGGGTGAAACATGGATGCCGACTGAGTCACCAGAGCAAAACTGCTTAGGGAGCAGGTCAAATTTTCACAATTACCTTCTTACCAAAGGGGCACTTAAAAAAAAATAGTAAAAAAAATAGAACAGAACTGGGGCTTAGGCAGGCATTTTTTCAAAGGTATGAGTCTGGATGTGAAAGCAATGGTTTCAAAGAAGAAAAAAATCAGTAAAGACAAAGATTCAGTTCCCTTCCTAACCCTCTCAGACTGTTGAATGAGGAACTAAATAATTGAATAAATCTATATTACCAAAGCCTTCAGTATACAAAACCCAGATAAGCAGGGAAGAAAGCCAAGAAGAATCTATCTTATATTTGCAAGCAAATAATACATCTATATAAATCTGTCCTTATATGAAGAAGACTTTACTAGAAAAAAGGAAGCTGGACAAAAATTATGTCATTAAAAGGCATGAAATAAATAAGAGTATGTGACAAATTAATGAAGAAGACACACACCTTTCCACTCCCAGGAATATCAAGGAAATTTTTATCTCTATAAAGTTATAAAATAATAGAATGAATCAAAATTTGTGTATTTAATCCAATCCCAACCAAAACTCAAAAATAGTTTTTTCCTGGAACCTGACAAAAATAGTCAAAATATACCTGAAGAAATAGCAGAATTCTGAAATAAATGAGAAAAGATGAGAGGTCTGCTCTAAGAAATATCAAAACTTATAGAGCTAGCAATTAAAAGTGAGATACTGAGGAGGAAATAAAAAATGAAACAATTCAAAGAGCACAAAAACAATCCTGTGAATTTATTCAGTATATATTAAAAATGTGGTATCTCAAATTAGTTTAAAAAAGGAGTAAGTATTCAATAAATAAATAGTGCTGGAATAACTGGCTAGAAATCTGGGAGAAAAATTAAATTGGATTCATAACTCACAATTCTAGGTTTCCAAATCAAACTGAAAGGAAACCATATTAAAATATAAACAGAAATATTTGTATCATCTTAGCACAGAGAATGATCTCCTTCTAGGCATGGCACCATGTCAGGGACTACTCTTTATTCCACTTTCTTTTTTTTTAGCTTACTCGTAGACTTCATCACCCTCCCACCCCCTTACTCATGTCCACCCCTGTCCCCACACTAAAACCCAAATGACAGCTGGGCACTTCACTATCAGCCATTAGTTTTATTCCTCAAAGCTCTCTTTGTAGCCTTGTAACTAAGCTCGGAAAAGATGGTAGGAGTGAATGTGCTGTTTCCATGTTACATTCTTAATACAGGCCTGCTTTCCATTTCTTTCTCCCTTCCTGATGCACAGAGGAAGCAACAACTAGTACAGCCACCTTGTACTTACTCACAGATCAAATTCACAAGGTAGCCACTTCTAGACTGCATCCGCTATTGCTATTATTCAGTAGCTATGAAAAACCTTGAAGAAGATTTGTGTCTTTCTCTCCTATAGTGTTTCTCTGTATATTGCCAACTTGAGAGATTTTCTCTGCAACCACATCCCATGGTCAGAGCAACCCCAGCTGGACTATTAATAATGTGTAAGAGAAATGAAGTTTTACTTTATTTAAGCCACTGCAGTTTTGGTCTCTTTGTAACAATAGGTCAGCCTCTATTCTAACATCAAAGTAGATGAAAAGAAAGATAGTTCTATCATTTAGAAAATGAAAATCTTTCACAAGGAAAACATAAAGTTAAATTAATACAAAGTTAAAATGTAAACAACAAACTATGAAAAATATATTTCCATATATATACAGTAAAATTTTCATTCTTTTGAATAAATAAAAAAAGAAATGCACTCAAAAGAAGTGAATAAAATACATGAGCAAGCAGTTTCAGAGAAAACATAAATACCAAAGAAAACTGACACTATGAATTACCTCTAATATTCTAATAAATACAAATCTAAATAAAATATAATTTTTTTTATTAGATTGGGGAAATAGAAACTCATACTATTAATGGAAATATAAATTGGTACAACTTTTCTACAGAGAAATCTGCCAAAAGAGATAAAACTTAATGTATATACTCTTTGATCCAATAATTCTCCTGCACTGTAAAGAAATTAAACAGACAACAAATGAACCTGCACACACACTTCTCATAGCAAATCTGTAAAAATGAGAAACTAGAAATTTACATTTCCTGAAATAAGAGGTTGGTTAAACAAAGTATATCCACAAAACAGAATATTTAGCTGCCATTAAAAATGGTATAATTTGATGTTATGCTACAGAAAAATATTCATGACATACAGTTCAGTGGAAACAGGTTCATAAAATAGAATGCATAGCAGGATATTGATGTGTATACTGGTAGAAAAAAAAGTAAAGCAATTTACACTAAAATATTTAGTAATTATCTCTGGATGGTGAGAATGCTATATTACCTGGTGTGGGTAAAATTGCAACATTTCCAGAATCTCTCGCCTGGCCTTTAGTTCATCTCCATATCAATAGGTGTTTCCAAGGGGTGGAGAGAAATAGTCCATTTCCGTATCAATAGGTAATTACAAGGAGGAGGGGGACATATCTGGACAGGAGAGGTTGGCTGGGGTCTCTTTTTCGGCAGCCGTGCGCCACGTGACACGGGCAGGCGAGCAGAAGTGGGCGACTGCTTGTAAGCAATAAAACGGTTTCTCCCACTTTATTTCTCCCTTTGACTGATTTCGGTTCAAAGGTATTCCGCCCTGGGCTGGGAAAATATTTTCCCCCCAGAGTTAGACCTGAATTCTTTTTTTTAACAAAGAACATTAACACTTAACAGAAAAAAAAAGCCATTTTCACTTATAACCAAAAATATAGAGGTAAGGAGATGTCAATGTTAGTTTCTACAGAGAAGTCATGTGTGAGAGTTGAAAATTCCCACAGAGAACTTAGCAAAGAGTAATTGTTGGTGACTTTCCTTGAGAAAAACAGTTTTCACTGGAGTCATGGAAGTAAAAGACAGACTGCAGAAGAGCAGAACAGTATCAATCATTTCCAAGTTTTCTTTCATCTCCATCCTCAAATCCCTCCAAACCTATCAAACTTTTATTATAACCCTCAACAGGATTTAAGGATTCAACAGGGCAATCATCAAGGGGAACACACAGTTTAAGGTTACACATCTTTCCCATTCATCTGCCCCAGTCAAAACTACTTTCTTCCTTCTCTGTGGTCCTACTACTTCACATATCTATTTATGGTTATTTACATTTCTGTATGTAAATAAGGTATTTATATTTCTACAACCCCTCATCATGTTATATGGTCCTTGCTATCAAGCATAGAATTATTCATGTCTGTTTTTCAAGATTCCTTTTAAGGACAGTATCTTTCTTAAAGCCTAGGCACTCAGCTGAATACCTACAACTTGGAATTTAGTTACAAAGATTCTAAATCACTATGCTGACTCTAAACCTATTCCAAAACAAACAAAATTTTTTTAAAGTTCTGAGAATGAATTCTAAAGAACTAAGCAAGAAATGACTGGGTTTTCCCATGGCTACTGCTTTCTATTTCAACATAATCTACACATAGATAATCAACTTCCAAGACTGCATGTGAGCATTTCAGTATTCTCTGTATATGTAAGAATGCAGTAATAGTATACATTATCAGGTAATGAAGTTAACAAACTAATGAGTGAATGATCATTGGAATGTGGTTCAGACACTCTGTCACTCATCTATTCTTGAAACTTGAGAAGTAAACTACAAAAAGTCATCTGACTGGATTTCATTGTGTTTTTACTTTTACCTTTCATTGTATAAGGTGCCTGAACCGGCAGAATTAATCTTTATGAAAAAATTCTGAACAGGTGTACTCTACTTCCAGAAATTATAAACTGCCTTCCTTCTAGAAGCCTTTCTGAACCACAGAGCTCTTAGAAGTTTTATTCAACTATAAAGCCAAATATTTTTGCCAATAAATTTAATAAATTGACATATTTCTACCATTTTATCATTTATATGATGTACTGTTATATAAGGCCTTTGAAATAAATAGCATCTTAGTTCAGATTCTAAAAATCTAAATGTTTATGATTTGATGTAATACTGTTTAACTTTTCACCTGCAATTATAAAAATTCAGCATAGAATTCCAGAAGGGGACTGAACTCAGGAAGAACACCTATGTTCTTATTCACTATACAACCATTTATTAGCTGTGAAATGAAAAGACTGGTCACCACTGAACCTAAAAAAAATGTGGTAGAAAACAAACTTAAGGCACTCAAGAAGAGAGAATAAAAATTGAAAAACTACAAATAAATTCAACAAGTATTTATCAAGTGCTTTCTATATGGTAGGCACAGAGTTATGCAATAAGGATATAAAAGTGAATAGATCAAGGAATTCATTAAGTTAAGGATGCTTAACAAGTCTTCACCCCAAAACAAGCAAACACCCAAATGCCCCAAATTGTATAAGTAGAATTGCTATTTAGGGCTGAACCACAGCATCTGCTACTAATTTATTTATGAATCTCTTCGTGTCTAGGATTCCTAACCTGTATAATGAGGAATGCAGACCCTAGATCTGTCACTTCAAAAATTCTAAGAGTTAAAGCAATGCTGGCAGACTAGACTTTGGGAATGTAGGTCCAAATTCATAAAGAGTGAAATTTTAACATGATTATGAAACCCTCACAGTGGTACTAGTGTATACTTAAGAATATCAAAATTTCAAAATATAAAAATTTTAATATGACTGGATGTAAAAGCTCTCAAAATACACACATATCTAAGGAAAGAATCCCTACATTTTCCTTCATTCATAGGAACTGCTTTTAGACTGTTCTGTTAGAAGACACAAAGCTGAATTCTCCAGAGAGTGACTTAAAATGCTAAGCTCAATACTCACAAACATTTTCTTTCAACTCTAGGAATTTACAAAGTTACTGAAAAACAAATAGCTTCAAAATATTACCAAGTCATAAACTAAATTACATTCCATGAAATTCATTCAAAAAGTTCAACTAAATCTGGCTGGCCTTACTGAACACCAGTACAGAATTTGAATCCTCCATTCACCATCCACTAACTGCCATAATCCTGAGCAAGTTAACCACAACTCGGTTTCCTCTAGTGTAAACAGAACATAGATAGAACCTATGTCACAGGATTCTTGTGACACTGAAATAAATATATGCAAAGTCCTAAGAGCATAATGTAAATATGGGCAAAAGATATTAACAGACAATTTACATAAAAAAACTGAAGTGGCCATTATATGAGAGTATATTAAATCCCACTAATAATTAAAGACATTAAAAATTTGGACAATCCTGAGTCATCATTATGCATCAATCAGATAATCATAGGTTAAAAAACAAAACAACAAAGTGCCCAGAATTGAGTGAAGTGCGGCAGCAAGTTCCTCTCATGTTATTTTAGTGGCAGTATAAACTGTTACCACTGTCTGGAAAGCAGGTTAGTAACAAGTACAAAAAGTTTGAGCAATTTCTCTTTCAGGAATCATCCTGCAGAAATAGTCACAAGGGTGTAAAGTCAAATCTACAAAAATGTTCATAATGGAACTATGCACAAGTTGGAAAACCTTGAAATCATCTAAACGTCTATTACTAGGCATTAATTAAATGATGGCATACCCATAAATTGACTTTGCGGTCATTAAGATATGATGTGTATTCTCTATATTCATGAGAAAAAAAATGCTCCACAACATACCTTACTGAATAAAAGGTAAATTACAAGCCAACAGAGTATGATCACGTTTTTATAAGAGAATGTATTTATATTTACACAGAAGAAAATTCAATGGTAAAATGGTTACCTCTAGGTAGTAGAATTTCGATTTAGCATTCTTATATAAACTCTGCATTACTTAAACTTTCTATGGGAGTACACATTATCATTTAGAAGCAGAAGAAACTATTTTTGTTTTTTAAACAATTATCAAAAACAATTATAGAACTAAAAGAACAACACCAATTACTCCTCCAGTGATTTTCACTGCATAAAATTACTGATCCCAGCAAACACTACATGAAGGCACGAAACATAATTTGAAGGTACCCTAAAGATGAGATGAGCCTGACAAGACCAGGGCAAAGCGAAAACTAAAACCAACTATGGTGACAAGATTCAACAGTATCTCTATTTTACAACACATCTAAAATTAATCTGGATTGACTAGAGTCCTCCTATACAAAACAGGAAATAAAACTAGGAACCTGAATGAGGAAGACAAATAACTAAGAAATGTACTAAGCACATTCAAACTTAGTACTGCTTTTCAAATGACTCTTACTCTTAAAATTATTGAAAAAATTATTCCACTTGAGAAAGAAACTAGTGATCATATTGTAAAAACACAAACTGAAAAAAGTTAAATGCTCATAATAATCAATAATTAAGTAAATGGCTAAACATCAACCCAAGAAGACTTTGCAACATTATCTATTTTGTGAATTGCCATAAGTCTGAATTTTGACTTCATAAGAATTTTGAAAGTCAAAAAGTAATATGTATAATTATGTAGAATACATAGCTAGCTACCCAAAAACACACCTATAAAAGAGAAAAAAATTCCAATGTGTAATTCTCTTACGACTACACTTCTGTAAAATGGAAAGTATACTTTTATAAACCAAACATACGTAATACAACCATGTGTACTAAACACTGAAGAAATAGATTCCGAAGTTACAGCACTTGCCTATCAAGAACCTTAGAGTCAAGCAAAATAAAGACAAGTAAATCAATTATAATAGTACAATGAGATTCATTTATTCCATATACAAATGAATTAAGTGCCTACTATATACCAGGTGCTATCTAGATGCTACTCAGCAAACAAAAATAAAGAAATAATTCTTGCCTTTTTCAGGAGAGAACTACAATGAAAACAATGGAAAGCCTTAAGTGCCACAGGGAAAATAGAGCAGAAAAAGGGATAGGGAGTGCAGGGTGAAGGGTTTGCAATTTTGGTTAGGGTGTTAAGAATCATGTGGAAGGATAGTTGTGAGCAATGGTGAGAAAAGCCTTAAGGTTATGTGAAGGAATAGCAAATAAAAATGTCTTAAGGCAAGAGTGTGCCTGATATGTATAGAAGAAACAGCAAGGAGGACTCTGGCAAGATGACAGAACAGGAAGTTCCTACGACCACTTCCACCTACGTACACACCAAGGCATCAACAACATGTTAAAAAACTCACTTGGAAAATGACCTGAAGACTCAAAGAAGACATCCCACAGCTAATAACAAAGAGAAGGTCACACTGAGAAGGGTAAAATGGGCAGAGCCGACTCTGGGATCCGAACCCTTCCCCGACCCCAGCCCACACGTAGGAGGGAGCAAGGTTCCGAGTGGCCAGGAGATGAAGCACCACACCCAGCGCACATGGCCTAGGGGACCTGCACTGGGAAGATGAGTTCCTGTAACGTGTGGTTTTGAAAGTTAGTGCAGCTTAACTCCTAGTCTTTAAAACTGGCAGGGCTTAAGTATGACAGAGCTGGATAGCTGTGAGGGCTGTCTTGGCTCTCAGAGGACAGGAGTACTGTGTCAGTTGTTTTGAGACCCAGCACAGAAGCAGCAGTTTGAAAAGAACCTGGGTTACACGTAAAGGAAATTTGCCAACCAACTCTGGGACTTATGCTGGAGGGGTGGGGATCTGCAGAAGCTTTCTTCAAGGGAGAAACTGGTGGGTGCCATTTTTTCTTGCCCTCCTTCAGCCTAGCTGTCCAGATGAATATGGGAGGAAGTTCTGAGACTCCCCATTTTCCTACCAGCATATCTAGCCCAGCCCTGGTATTACACTATGGACTTGCCCTGCCCAACCCCCCTGCCCTGGCAGGTGTCCCCTCAAACAAGTCTCACACTACCACGCTCAGCAAACAGCCTCAGGTGAGCCTGGCATTCCCTTGAGAATGACTATCATCCATCCTTTCCCAGTGAGTGATCAGCCCCAGCTGGACTGGAACCCCAGAAGGGGAAAAGCTACCCCACCAACCAGTACACCCCACTGTAGATACAACCAGGCCTCTGAAACAGCTGCACTGGGAATAAGCCCTCTCAAACAATGTGCCCACAACAGTCCAGCTGACAGCCAGGCTGAGGGCTGGCCCTGGCCATCAGCGCACCTGCAGGGGCTGCAGCTGGGCATGTTAATTAGCCACACTGGAAGAAGCCGTACAAACCAACATACCCGCAATAGTCACACCAGTCATTGCTTATTCTTAGGTGAAGAGCCAGCCTCGCCCACCAGTGCACATAGTTGTGCCTCAGTCATAACAGAAGGGTGCACACAGCCCACACAGGGACACCAAAAGGGCACATGGCCCTGGTAACTAGGGTGTACTGACCTACTGGGCACCTCGGTACACCTACTAAATAAGGACCTTCTTTTAAGACCAGCAAACATAGCTGACAAAACTAATACATAGAAACACAGAGAGTAAAAAATGAGGAGGCAAAGAAGTATGTTCCAAAATGAGAACAAGACAGAACACCAGAAAAATAAGCAAAATGGAGATAAGCAAATACCTGATAAAGAGGTCAAAGTAATGGTTATTAAGATGCTCAACAGACTGGAAAGAAGGGTGAATTAACTCAGGAAGAATGTCAACAAAGAGACAGGAAATATGAAAAGAAACACTCAGAGCCAAGGAACAATAAATGAAATGAAAACTATATTAGAGGGAATCAACAGCAAATTAGAGGATGCAGAAGAACAGATCAGTGATCTGAAAGACAGGGTAGTGGAAAGCAATGAAACAAAATTAAAAAATGAAAAGAATTTTAAAAAATGAGGACAGGTAAAGAGATCTCTGTGACAACTTCAAGCAAAAAAAATTTGCATTATAGGGGTTCCAGAAGGAGAAGAGAGAAAGGGGCAGGAAGCTTATCTGAAAAAGTAATAACTGAAAACATCCCTAAGCTAGGGAAGGAAACAGATACCTAGTTCCAGGAAGCACAGAGTCCCAAACAAGAGGAACCCAAGGAAGTCCACACCAAGACACATAATATTTAAATTGGTAAAGATTAAAGATAAAGAGAGAATTTTTAAAGAAAGAAAAGAACAAATAGTTACATAAAAAGGAAATCCCATAAGGTGTTTAGCAGATTTTTCAGAAAAAATTTTGCAGGCAGGAGGGTAGTAACATGATATATTCAAATGCTGAAAGGAAAAAAACTTAAAATGAGTATTTTGCCCAACAAAGTTATTATTCAAAATTAAAGGCAAGATAAAGAATTCTCCAGATAATAACAAAAGGAGTTCATCATCACTAAAATGGCCTTACAAGAAATATTAAAGGGACTTCTTTAAGTGGAAAAAAATAGGCCATCCCAAGAAGTAAGAAAATTGTGAAACGCAAAGAAGATCATTGGTAAAAACAAACATAAAAAAATGTAGTAGATCAATCATTTAAAAGCTAGTATGATAAAAAAACAAGACCTATATATATACTGTCTATAACAGAGTTATTTCAGACCTAAAGAGACACAGACTAAAAGTGAAGGGATGGAAAAATATATTCCATGCCACTGGAAGTTAAAAAAAAGCTAAGATGGCATACTTTAATCAGATAAATTAGACACTAAAACAAAGACTGTAACAAGAGACAAAGAAGGACATTACATAACGATAAATGGTTCAATGCAGCAAGAAGATATATTAATAGTAAATATGCATCTAATACAGGAGCACCTAAATATATAAAAGAACTATTAACAGACATAAAGGGAGAAATTGATAATAACAATAATAATAGTAGACTTCAATACCCCACTTATATCAATGGATAGATCATCCAGACAGAAAATCAAGAGCAGAACAGTCACTTTTAATGACATATTAGACCAAATGGAATTAAAGATATATATAGAACATTCCATCCAAAAACAGCAGGATACACATTCTTCACAAGTGCACATGGAACATTCTCCAAGATAGATCACTTTAGGCCATAAAACAAGTCATATAATAATATATCTGAGACTCTTAAGAAGACTGACACCTTATCAGCATGTTTTCTGATCACAATGTATGACTCTCAAAATCAATAACAAAAAAAAGGCTGGCAAAAAGACAAACACATGGACAATAAAGAGCTAGTTACTAAACCAACAAAGGGTCAATGAAAAAAATCAAAGAAAAACTAAAACAAAATACCAGAAATACCAAAAAACACTGGAAACTAAAGAGAATAGAAACACAACCACTTAAAATCTTTGGGATGAAGCAAAAGCACTTGTAAGAGGAAAGTTTATAGTGAGTGATACAGCCTACTCAAGAAACAACAAAAAGCACCAATAAACAACCTAACCTTATACCTAAAGGAACTAGAAAAAGAAGAAGAAAGAACAAAGTAAGTAAAAGGTAGGAAATTATAAATATCAGAGTACAAATAAATGACATAGAGATGAGAAAAACATTGAAAAGATCAATGAAACAAACAGCTGGATCTTAGAAAGGATAAAACAAAATTAATAAACCTTTAGATAGACTCTAAAGGAAAGAAAGAGAGGGTACTCAAGTAAATGAAAGAGGAACAGTTATATGTGACACTACAGAAATGCCATTATAAGAGGCAACTATGAAAAATTCTATGCCCACAAATTGGAAAACCTAGAATGTATAAACATAGAAACATACCATCTTCCAGGACTCAATCAATAAGAAACACATAATCTGAACAGACGAACTAATACTAATGAAACTGAGTATGTAATCAAGAACTTCCCAACAAGGGAAAGTCTAAGATCAGATGGATTCACAGGTGAATTCTACCAACATTTAAAGATTATTTAATACCTATCTTTCTCAAACAATTACAAAAACTTAAAGAGGAAATAATGCTTCCAAATTCATTCTATGAGGTCAGCATTATTCTGATACCAAAAACAGACAAAGACACTACAAGAAGAAAAAAATGCAGACCAACATCCCTGACGAACGTAGACCTGATAAACACAGATGCAAAAATCCTCAACAAGATGTTAGGAGCTGAATTCAAAAATACATTAAGTGGATCATTCACTACAATCACATAGGATTTATTTGAGGAATGCAAGGATAAGTCAGTACCTACAAATCAATCAGTGTGATACACCATATTAACAAATGGAAGGATGAAAATCATATGATCATATTCATAGATGCTAAAAGAACATTTGGCAAAATTTAACATCTATTCATGATAAAAACTCCCAATGTAAAGGGTATACAGGGAACATATCTGATACAATAATTAAGTCATATCTGACAAACCCACAGCTAACATACTCAGTGTTGAAAAACTGGGAGCTTTTCCTCTAAGATCTGGAAAAAGACAAGAATGATTACTCTCAGCAGTTTAATTCAACATAGCACTCGAAATCCTAGCCATAGCAGTCAGGAAAGAAAAAGAAATACAAAGCAACCAACTTGATAAGGAAGATGTAAAATTCACCCTATTTGGAAAAGACAGACAATATAAAGAATGCCCTAAAGATTCCACCAAAAAAATGTTAAAACTAATAAATGAACTCAGTAAAATTGCAGGATACAAAATTAACATACAGAAATCTTTTGTGTTTCTATACAGTAAAAACAAACTAGAAGAGAAATTAAGAAAACAATCCCACTTTTAATTTCATCAAAAAGAGTATCTAGGAATAAATTTAAGGAGGAGGAAGAAATGTACTATGAAAACCATAAGGCATTGATGAAAGAAACTGAAGACATCAATACATGAAAAAATATTCCACACGTATGGATTGGAGAAATTAATATTGTTATAATGTCCACAGTACCCAAAACAATCTACAGATTCACTGTAGTCCCTATCTAAATAAGATATGGATAAATGGATAGATCATCCAGACAGAAAATCAATAATGAAAGTGACTTTGAATGACTCATTAGACCAGATGGACTCAAAAGTCATACAGAGACTCTTCCATCCAAAAAGCATTTTTCACAGAACTACAGCAAATACTTCTAAAATTTGTATGGAACTACAAAAGACCCCAAAGAGCCAAAGCATCTTGACAAAGAAGAACAAAGCTGGAGGTATCATGAGCCCTGATTTTAAACTACACTAGAAAGCTTTAGTAATCAAAACAGTATGGCAGTGGCACAAAAATAGATACAAAGGTCAACAGAACAGAGAGCCTAGAAATGAAGCCACACATACATGGTTAATTAATACATGACAAAGGAAGCAAGAATATATACAATGGGGTAAAGACAGTCTTCAAAGAATATACAATGCGGAAAAGACAGACTTAAATGGTGCTGGGAAAACTACATGCAAGACTAGACCACTACCTTACACCATACACAAAAATAAACTTGAAATGGATTAAAGACTTAAATATAAGATCTGAAACCATAATACTCCTTGAAGAAAACACAGGCAAGAAACTCTTAAACACTGCTATTAGCCCAATTTTTTTAGGTATGTCTCCCCAGGCAAGGAAAACAAAAGCAAAAATAAACAAGTACGATAACATCAAACTGAAAAGCTGCCACACAGCAAAGGAAACCATTAACAAAATGCAAATGTGACCTACTGAATGGGAGCATATATTTGTGCATGAGATACCCAATAAGGGGTCAATATCCAAAATATATAAAGAACATATAAAACTCAATCCTAGAGTCAAATATTTCAATTAAAAAATGGGCAAAGCAACTGACAGACATCTTACCATAGACACACAAATGGCCAACAGACACATGAAAAGATGCTTCACATCACTACTCACCAGATAAATGTAAATCAAAACCACAATGAGATTTCACCTCACACCAGTCAGAACAGCTAGTATGAAGAAGACAGAAATAACAAGATTTGGCAAGGATGTGAAGAATGGGAACCCTTGTACACTATTGGTGGGAATGTAACATGGTGCTGCCATTATGAAAACAATATGGAGGTTCCTCAAAAAATTAAAAACAGAAAAACCCTATGGCCCAGTATTTACCCTAAGAAAACAAAAACAGTAATTTAAAAAGATATATGTACCCCTAAGTTTATTGCAGCATTTTTTTAAAATTAAGGTATCACTGACATACAGTCTTATGAAGGTTTCAAATGAATAACATTGTGGTTTCAACATTCACCCATTTTATTAAGTCCCCACCCACCCCGTTGCAGTCACGGACTATCAGCATAGTAAGATGCTATAGAGTCATTATTTGTCTTCTCCATGCTATACTGCCTTCCCCATGACCTACCTATATTGTGATTATGGCAGCATTATTCACAACAGCCAAAATATGGAATCAATCTAAGTATCTATCCACAGATGAATGGATAAAGAAGAAGTGACACATATATGTGATGGAATATTAATCAGCTATAAAAAAAGAATGAAATCTTGCCATGTGACAACATGGATGTACCTAGAGGGTATCATGCTAAATGAAATAAGCCAGAGAAAGATAAATACCACATGATTTCACTTGTATGTGAAATCTAACAAACAATCAAAATAGAAATACATACATACAGAGAGCAAACTGGTGGCGCCATAGGGGAGGAGAAAGGGGAGATGGGTGAGACATGAGAAAAGGATAAAGAGGTACAAACTTCCAATTATAAAATAAGTAACAGGATGAAAAGCACACAGCATAGGGAATACAGTCAGTAACATTGTAATGACTTTGGTGACAAGTGGTAATGACACTTATGATAAGCATTACATGATGTATATGTAATTGTCAAATCATTATGTTGTAGACCTCAAACCAGTATTTATCAGTTACACTTCAATTAAAAAGAAAACTAAACATACACATACCAAAACAAAAGCTAGTAGTTCAAAAGGCAAAGTAGTAAAATCAATTATATAGACAAAAATCAGTCAAGGGATACAAAAAATAGAAAGCTGTAAATTATGACATACATAAAATGAGAGGGGGATCATAAAAAGTAGAGCATTTCATAATGCATATAAGTGCTGAATCACATATCCGAACAGGTATATGCTGTATACCTGAGACTAATATAGTATTATGTCAACTATACTTCAAAATAAAAAAGCATAAAAAATAAAAATAGAAGAAACAGTAAGGTGGCTAGCGTAGCTGGCCCAAACTAGAGAAAATGTAGTAAGCACTGTGTGAGACAGGTAAGGAGCTCTTAGGAAGATCATGTAGTCCCTTGTACATCTCTGCAAGGAATGTAAGTCACATGGGTTTGCTTGTTTTATAGACTTTTTTAGTGAAGTATTAGGTTCATAGCAACATGAGGGGAAGGTACAGAGATTTCCCATATATCATCTTGTTCCCACACATGCATACCCATTATCAATATCCTTGCCCAGAGTAGGATGTTTGCTACAACCGATGAAACTACACATACACATCATTATCCAACATCCACAGTGTACAGTAGGGTTGACTCTTGGTGTTGTATATTCTGTGGGTTTTGACAAATGTACAATGACATGTATCTACCATTATAGCATCAAACAGAGTAGTTTAACTCTGTCCCCCAGATCCTCTGTTCTCCACCCATTAATCCCTCCCTCTCTCCCCCTTAACTTCTGGAAAACACTGATAGTTTTACAGTCCCCAGTTTTGCCTTTTTCAAATGTCATATAGCTGGAATTTTACAGCCTATAGCCTTTTCAGTTTGGCTTCTTTCACTGAGTAGTAGGCATTTAAGATTTCTCTGTCTTCTCATGGCTGAATAGCTCATTTCTCTATAGTGCTGAATAATACTCCACTGTCTGCATGAACCAGTTTATTTATCCATTCATCTATTAAAAGACATCTTGGTTGCTACAGGTTTTGGCAATCATGAATGAAACTACAAGGTTTTTGTGTGGACATAAGTTTCACCTAATTTGGGTAAATATCAAGGAGCGCAACTGCTGAAGCATATGGTTAGCTTTGTAAGAAACTGCCAAATTGTCTTTCAAAGCGGCTGTGCCAATTTGCATTCCTACCAGAATGAATGAGCGTTCCTGTTGCTCCATATCTTTACCAGCATTTGGTGGTGCCAGTGCTCCATACTTTGGGAATTCAAATAGGTGTGTAGTCCTATTTCATTGTTTTAATTTGTACTTCCCTGATGACATATGAGGAAGAACATCTTTTCATGTCTTTATTTGCCATAAGGTTCTTTGGCAAGCTAAGATCTTTAGCCCGTATTTTGATTAGGTTTTTGTTTTCTTATTATTGAGTTTTAAGTCATCTTTGAATATTTTGGATAATAGTCTTTTATCAGGCCTTTTGCAAATATTTTTTCCCATTCTGCACTTTGACTTCTCATTCTATTGTGACTGTCTTTCATAGAACAGAGCTTTTTATTTTAATGAAGTCCAGCATATAAATATTTACTTCATGAATCATGGCTTTGATGTTGAATCTATAAAGTCATCACCATACCCAAAGTCATATAGGTTTTATCCTATGTTATCTTCTAGGATTTTTACAGTTTTGTCTTTTACATTTAGGCCAGTGATTCATTTTAGGTTAATTTTGTCTGGGTGTAAGGTCTGTATCTAGATCATTTTTGCATGTGGATATAGGGTTATTAAAGCATCATTTGTTGAACAGACTATCTTGTCTCCATTGCATTATTGCCTTTGATCCTTTATCAAAGATCAATTGACTACATTTATTGACAAATTGACTAATTTATATATAAACTGGATTTGCAATCAATCAATTTATCTATTCTTTTATCAATACACTGCTTGATTATTGTAGCTTTATAGCATGTCTTGAAGATGTGCAGTGTCAGTCCTGAGGACATACCATAAATAAATAAATATAACAAAAAATAATAAATATGATAAATTTAATATTGTTAAACTTGAGATGTCTAGTAACATGTAGGTATAGATGTCAACAAGACAGTTGACTATGAGTTAAGGAAAAATATCTAGGCTTTTAAATTTCTTCTATTAAAAATAAGGATCCTTCTCAAACTCTTCCAAAAAAACAGAAAAGGAGGAAAACTTCCAGACTCATTTTATGAGCTTAGCACTTAATTCCAAATGCAGACAAGGACATTACAAGAAAAGAAAACTGCAGATCAGCATCTCTGATGAACATAAATGCAAAAATCCTCAACAAAATATTAGTAAACCAAGTTCAACAATACACTGAAAATAACTATGATAATGGAGGCTTTGTACCTGGGATGTGAAGATGGTTTTACATGTGTGTATCAATTGATGTGATACACTTTAATAAAACATAGGAAAAAATAATGTGATCACCTCAATAGATGCAGAAAAAGCATTTGAAAAAATTCAACATCCACTTACGGTAAAAAAATCAAAATGGATACAGAGGGAATTTACCCAAGCACAATAAGGCCATATGTGACACTATCCAGCAAGCATCATACTCAATGGTGAAAAGCTGAAAGCTTTTCCTGTAAGTTCAGGAACACAACAGGAGACAAGGATGCTCATCCCTTCCACTCTTATTCAATACAGTATTGGAAGCTCTAGCCAGAGCAGGCAAGCAAGAAAATAAAATAAAACGTATCCAAATTGGAAAGGAAGAACTGAAACTGTCACTATTCGCAGATGACATGGTATTTATATATAGAAAACCCTAAAGACTCTATCAAAAAACTATTAGAACTAATCAATGAATTCAGTAAAGTAACAGGGTACAAAAGCAATACACAAAACTCGGTTGCATTTTTAAACATGAATAACAAAGTATCAGAAAAAGAAACTTAAAAAAATCCCATTTACAACTGCATTAAAAAGAAAAAAATACTCAAGGATTAATTTAACCAAGAAGGTAAAAGATATGCACACTGAAAACAGTAAGACACTGAAAAAGACACAAATAAATGGAAAAATATACCATGCTCATGAACTGGAAGAATGAACATAGCTAAAATGTCCACAGTACCCAAAGGAATCTATAAACTCAATGGAGTCCTTATGAAAATTCCAAAGGCATTTTATACAAAAGTAGAAAAAACAATCCCCAAATTTGTACAGAACTACAAAAATCCCTGAATAATCAACAATCCTGAGAAAGAAAAATCTGGAGGTTCCACATTTCCTAGTTTCAAACTATATTACAAAGCTATAGTAATCAAAACAGTATGGAAATGGCATTAAAAACAGACACATACAGCAATGAAATGGAATAGAAAGCCCAAAATAAACCCATACATATATATGGTCAATTACTTATGACAAAGGAGGCAAGAATATACAATGGGGAAAGGTCAGTCTCTTCAATAAGTGGTGTTGGGAAAACTGGACAGCTACATGCAAAAGAATGAAACTGGACTTTACACTATGCACAAAAATCAACATAAGTTTAAGACTTGAGAAGTCCTAGAAGAAAACATAGGCAGTAAGCATCTTGACCTCACTCTTAGCAATGATATTTTGGGATTTGACACCAAAAGCAGAGGCAACAAAAGCAAAAATAAACAGTGGGGCTAGTAAGATAAAAAGCTACATAGCAAAGGAAAGTAACTAAAAAAGGAAAAAAGCAACCTACCAAATAGGAAAAAATATTTGCAAATCATATATCTGATAAAGAATTAATAACCAAAAAGATAAAAAGATCTCATACAAATCAATGGCAAAATACAATCTAATTTAAAAAGGGCAGAAAAATCTGAATAGACCTTTTATTCTAGGAAGCCATACAGAAATCCATGTACATGAAGAGGTGCTCAAGGTAACTAAGCATCAGGGAAATGCAAACCAAAACCCCAATGAGTATCACCTCACACCTCTTAGCATGGCTATCATCAAAAAGACAAGGAATAACAAGTATTGGTGAGGATGTGCAGAAAACGTTGTGTGGGAATGTAAACTAGTGCAGCCACCATGGAAAACAGCATGGAGGTTCCTCAAAATATCAAAAATAGAACTACAATATGCTCCAGCAATTCCACTTCTGGGTATTTATCCAAAGAAAATGAAAATACTAACTAGAAAAGATGTATGAACCCCCATATTCACTGCAGCATTATTTACAATAGCCAAGAGATGGAAGCAACTTAAGTGTTCACTGATGAATAAATGGATAAAGAAAATGTCACATACTTGCACACACACACACACAAATGGAATGTTACTCTGTCATAAAGAAAGAAGATCTTACCATTTGTGACAATATGATGGACCTTGAGGACATTATGCTAAATGAAATAAGAAAAAACAAAACAAGTACCATATGACCTCATTTCTATGTGGAATCTTAAAAAAATAAAACAAAAAACTGACCTCACAGATACAGAAAACAGAGTGGTGGTTGCCAGAGATGGGGGATGAGGGGTTGGAAGAAATGGGCAAAGTTGGTCAAAAAGTACAAACTTCCAGTTATAAAATAAGTAAGTTATGGGATATAACATACAGCATGGTGACTACAGTTAATAATATTATATTGTACATTTGAAAGTTGCTAAGGGAGTAAATCTTAGAACTCTCATCACAAGAAAAAAATTCTAACTGTGTAGTGACAGATGTTCAACAGTCATATTGTGGTGATTATTTCACAATTATATATAAACATCAAACCATGCTTTACATCTTAACTAGTATAATGTTATATATCAAATTCATGTTTTTAAAAAAATCCCCTTTTAAAAAAGGAATAAGAAAATTTGGAGTCATGAGCATTTAGATGCTATCAAAATCCAGAGGACTGAATTATTTCACTGTGAGAGTGATATTGTTAAAAAACAGAAGTTGTGTAAGGTTTGAGGCCTAGGGTGTGGGTGGAGATAGAAGAAGAACAAGCAAAGAAAGCAAAAATAGAAAACTAGGAGGGAAGAAACCAGGAAATTCTAGAAGGCAAAGGAAAAAGAATATTTCAAGGAGGACAGAGTGATAAACTGTGGCAAATGCTACAAATTATGTGAAGAAATATGAGAATTGAGAACTGACTGAAGTCACAGAGGTCACTAGGGACACTGGCAAGAACAATTTCAGACACTGGCAAAAGCAGGACTGAAACCAGATCATGAAAGAATGATAGGAGGGCATTATAGGTAGCAAATAAAACTCCACTGAATGAAAATTAGGTTGATAATGAGAAGAATGAAAAGGTCAAGAGAGTATTTTTTTTCGTAGTATATAGTAATAATCCAAGACAAGGGTACCTGATGATGCAGGAGGAAGACATGTGAGTAATATGAAGCACTGTATGAAAACAGGGTTATATCCTTTTAATATCCCAGGTTGGGGCCTGTGGGAGTAGGAAGATGAGAGTACCAGGCTGACCTCCCAGAACTACCTCAGGGCAGATCTGTCTGAAGTGCCTCTCAAAGACGATTTGACTTGACGATGGGTTAACATCAAGCACATGTAACAAGTAAGTTGTGCAAAGGCAAAAATCTTATTGGCAATTATTTATTTCTCTTCCCAATAGGCCATCATATTTTTGTTCCCACTGTTTGGTTTGTATGCCTATGGAACCTTGTTTGTTCTCAAACTTAGTAAGACTAATTATATTTGATACTGCATTTATATAATTTATTAGAAAACAATTAAATAAATGCAAAAAGTATTTCCCTGAAAAGTAAAAGCTTCTGAAAAACTTGATCAAAGTGGTTCTTTTAAAAAATAACTTTTTTATGTAGGTAAGACAAGTATAAAATATTGACAGAAAACATCATAAACATATATAGGGACTCTGCACCTACAAAGCTTTGAGGGTCTAAATTCTTCTCCACTTTAAAGCATCTGATATGAAACTTCTGTTATGGATGTGTGTGTTCAAGAAAGACACAATAATTTCCAATTAGGGAATCCATCCTCAAAGAAAAAGTACCAATTGGCCCCCCACAAACAGAACAAAATGATATTGCACCGGATAAGAGATTTTTTAATTCTGCAAATAACGATTAGAAGCCATAGTTAAAATTTCAAGTATCTACAAAAAAACTGTTTTTAAGTATCTATACTAGAAATACTGTAAATATAATGGTTAAATTACTTTCCCTTCCTCCTTATATGAGTCTGGCTTTTTCTGATACTCAGAATCATCTAACCAAATTATCTGGATATTTCCTTTTAGTTTTATAGCTAAAATATAGTGATACCCTCATTAAATGACTAGAATTTTGTCCCTATGGTTAATAACACCAGGCAGAC
This sequence comes from Smutsia gigantea, assembly GCA_032199065.1. NCBI lineage: Eukaryota > Metazoa > Chordata > Mammalia > Pholidota > Manidae > Smutsia > Smutsia gigantea. The sequence continues at coordinate 128,782 of JAVSCE010010187.1, forward strand.
TGCTTTCAAGTTTTCCAGGTTCTCTTATCAGAAGGTTTGTTAGCTGGGACCTGCTTGCTTGCTTGCTGCCAAAATGCTTACTTAAAAACAACCTTTTCCTACTGTGGAAAGCAATATGGACGTTCCTCAAAAACTAAAAATAGAAATACCATTTGACCCAGTAATTCAACTCCTACTAATTTACCTGAAGAAAACAAGATCCCTCATTTGGAAAGACATATGCACCCCTTTATCACAGAACTATTTACAACAGCCAAGACATGGAAGCAACCTAAGTGTCCATCAGCAGATGAATGGATAAAGAAGATGTGGTACATATACACAATGGAATATTATTCAGCCATAAGAAGAAAACAAATCCAGACATTTGCAACAACATGGATGGAGCTAGAGGGTATTATGCTCAGTGAAATAAGCCAGGTGGAAAAAGACAAGTACCAAATGACTTCACTCATTTGTGAAGTATAAAAATAAAGCAAAACTGAAGGAACAACATAGCAGCAGACTAACAGACTCCAAGAAGGGACTAGTGGTTACCAAAGGGAAGGGGTTGGGCAGGGTGGGTGGGGAGGGAGAAGGGGATTAAGGGGCTCTATAATTTGCAGTCACAATATAGGTAGGTGATGGGGAAGACAGTACAGCATGGAGAAGACAAGTAATGACTCTATAGCATCTTACTACACAGATAGACAGTGACTGCAAAAGAGGAGGAGATTACTTGATAATTTGGGTGGATGTTGAAACCACAGTGTTGTTTATGTGAAACCATCATAAGATTGTATATCAATGATACTTTAATTTTTTAAAAAAGTACATACAGATCCCACACTTAAGGAGTGAGAAGTTATGCTTCCCCTCCTTGAGGGTGGAGTAAACCTATAAATCATTTGGAATTCTTCTATACTAGAGATTCATCTGTACCAATTAAAAAAAATTTTTTTATGAAGTCTAAAAAACAAAGAAACAATCTTTTCAACATATGGCCTAAATAAATGACTTTTTAAAATTTTTTATTGAAGTATCATTGATATACAGCCTTACAGTGATTTGAAGTATACAACACAGTGGTTCAATATTTACCCATATTAATTATTAAATCCTCACTCCCTCTAGTGCAGTTATTATTTGTCAACATAGGAAGATGTTACAGAACCACTGACCATATTCTCCATACTGTGTTACTATCCCTGTGACCAACTTATATTATGAATGAGAATTTTTGTGTCCCTTTATCCCACACACACTCCCCATCCACATGACATGTCATTTCTCAGTGTAAATTACTTTTTTATTTACATGCTTATTTATTGTTAGCAAAAGTCACCTTTCCAATGCTCGATTGGAAACTTTTTTAAGTGTGCGTGAGGCAGATTTAATACTTAGAATTTAAATGTATTGACAAGACATTTTAAGTGTGGTAAATATGCAGGTTATTGTTTTTACAATGATGTAATTATATATTTCACAATTCCAGCCTTAACACTAAAATATACTAAACCTAAAAACCTATTGCCATTTAATTGTTAACTGATTGATGATCTAGCCTTTGTGGTAATTATATTATGATTAGACATTTACCTCTTGACAGAGAAAAAAAAGGATTTGAGAGAATCTCAAAACTAAGTTATTACTTAAACCCTTGAGAATATCAACTTTCATTTTGTGACCCAAATAATTTTGTTTATTTTGTGTGGAAGGCACAAGATTATACACAAATCTGAGTAGAAGTAATCAAATTACCTAATTCTACATATATCTCATAACTTTTCTTGCAAATTACTACTAAGCTTGTTATCAAGCTACCTTAAAAGTGTTAACTAATTGTAAGTCAAACCAGTTTACCAACTTTAGACTTATAAATTTCTTATTTATGAGCCTTCTTATTTTTCTTATAAGAAAAAAAAACATTAAGCAAGATCACTCATTAGTCTCCCTGGTCTGTAGCCATACACCACTGGTATAAATGAATTGGTTGTTTTTAACATTAAAAAACTTAATCATAAAGAATAGAAATATTAAAAATGAAAATCATTCAATTATAAAATATACTTAACAGTGAAATAATATAAACTCCAAAACTGAACAATATAAATTAAGGTATAAAGCTTGAATTTAAATTTTCATTAACATTTTAATCCTACAAGGTCATATATGTGTGAAGTTCACTACTAAGAAATAACATCTCTCTTCTCCATCAACCACATCTTCCACATGCCAATAGAGATACCTTTCTAACACCTAAATCTGACTCAATCTAACCATCTGTCTTTCCTCCTTTCTAAAAATTTAATAATCCCCACCACTACCCTCACAACTGAATGATGTCCCAATCACCTGCAAGGTTTTTCATTATACAAGTAATCTTCTTAATTTTCTTAAGCTTATCTTCCAGCATTATTTGCTATTATTTCCTGCAATACCTGAGTACTTTGAGACTGCCTGTCCTTTCCCATTTTGCCCACCTGGACACAGTTCAATTCATTCTTCAAAAATTTGCTAAGATATCACTTGTTTAATCACTGTATTTATTCACTATGAAAATACTACCAAGTTAAAGTCCAGTATTATGTGCTGTAAAAATGTAACTTTGAGATGAAAAGATGCAGTCCTTGCCCTCAAAGAGTTTAACAATATGGTGACTTTCTCCCTAAAACTTTAGTGCTCCCCGAGTTACCTCTTTATATTAAATCTAATTCTTCTGACATACTTATTATACACCACTGTAATTACGTACATGACTGTTTACATCTACTAACCCATGAACAGGGAGAAAAGTAACTGTACTATTCAACTCTACAGTCTCGGCATTTAGTGAAATGAATTACCAGCAGCAGTTGCTCAATGCTGCCATGAATTGTATTCAAACTTTAATTTACATTAAAAAATATTAGATATACCTATGAATATCTAATTCATCTTGCAGATGGTTAGCTTTGCCGGTGCTGCTCTCTTGGTGTCAGTAGTCCCTTCGATCATGGTGACAAATTGAAACATCCTACATATTTTTGGAAATGCTCTCTAGGTGAATAATTCTTCCCTGAGATGAGAACTCGTGCTTATTTTCTAACTTTTTTCAACTTTATTTGCAAATAAAACATCTACACCATAGTAGATAGTTGCTGCTCATCTCTAGAATTAAAAATTAAAATATATGTAAAATAAAAAATTTAACATGAAATCATTTCTTCAAATATGAGGTACAGACTTAATGTATTGAGCCACTCTAGGGAGATATGCATAAGCAAAAAAGACTAAACAGGTGGAAAAAAATCATAAGTCCAGTTTTTATTGAGTAAAAATAAGAAAACTTTGTTAACTCCTAACACTAATATTTACTATGTGGATTGAGACTGGCACTCCCATAGGACTGAATGTTAGGAAATTATGCATCACATATGGTACCCATACTATCCTGTGGGAAGAGTATGAATTCTACGCCGTAGAGGAGCTCACAGTAGTATCCTTACTCATTTGGTCCACATATTGTCCAGAATCACAATACATAGCTCTATGGTAAGCTGGATTTATAAATTATGTTACTTACTTTAAACCAACTTTCACAAAATAAAAGGGCTTAGAAATATTCTTTCATTAATAAAAAACATAGATTGAATATGCTGCAGTCCAAATGTTTGTGTCCCCCCTCAAATTTATGTTGAAATCCCTTAATGTGACAGTGTTAGGAGGAAGGGTCTTTGGGAGGTGATAAGGTCAAAAGGGCAGAGCCTTCATGAATGGGATAAGTGCCCATATAAAACAGGTCTTAGAGAGCTCCCTTGCTACCTCCCCATGTGAGGACATAGCAAAAAGATGGCTATGGAACATGAACCAGGAAAGCAGGCTCTCACCAGACTTGGAAATTGCACCTTGATTTTGGACTTCCCAGAGTCCAAATGTGAGAAATAATTTTCTGTTTATAAGACACCCAGCCGATGGTATTCTGCTAGAAGAGCCCAAAAAGAGTAAGGAATAATACTAGTAAAAATCACAAGAAACAGCATGAAAATACCAAAGCTGATGCTTCTTTTCCTAGTTATCAGCCATGAAAATATATCAGCTTATATTTTCCATAAGGAGGAAAATAACAACCTCAGCCAAAAATAATTATGAATTTAGCAATAAATTATTTGAAATGTTCCCCAAACTGGGTATCTTTTTTTAGTATTGTCTTTAAATCTGGTTCACTCAAGGTTTGGGAAATTCTTCTTAGATAACATAATTTTTAGGGTCCAGTCTTCTGTAACAATGGTTTTTGAACTATTTTGATTATGATTCCCTATCAGTAAAAAAGTTTTGGAGCATATATCACCAATATGTATATGAATTATATAAAGTTAGTAATATTCTAATATATGGAATATATAATTTTGGGGAAAATGGAATTTCCTATGTCCAGGATCCTCACCTGACCCTAAATTACTTGATGATGTAACGGGTCTACTGCTCAACTAATTCTTCCACACCTGCTGGCAATGAGCTATTATTCACTGAGTCACTATATAAAGAGCTCCACCCAGTACTCTGGGTGGAAGCAGACATGGAGGTGGATTACCAACCTGCAGACTGTTGGATGCAGATGTGATTCTAGTGCTTGACCTACTGCCGGGAGAATAAAGCCAGGTATAAACCCTTCTACCAAAAGGACATTCCATCATCATTTCTCAGTCTCAGTGAGTCTACAGTGAACCTGCCCAGGGCTCAAACACTCAGGCAAGACACCCAGCAAGAGGCAATTATTGTTAATCACCCACTCAAAGGAAAACCAAATGAACATATTTCAAAAACAAACAAAACATTGCCTCTTTGGAAATAATATAATATAGGAATCACAAAATTTAAAGGCAACAACCAGAAGAAAGAAGCTTTAATTTAGGTTTCTAAAAACAAAATATTCCAAAAGGTATTTCTTAAGTGTAAAAAAAGAAGGAAAAAAACTGAAGGAAGCAAACTTCCAGCAATCTCTAATAGTTCATCTATTCACAATGTGGACTTTACCCAATTTATCTACATTTCAGGAGGAAAATAAAAATTGCACTGCAGGATACAAAAATTAATGCACAGAAATCTGTTGCATTACTATACACTAATGATGAACTAGCAGCAAGAGAAATCAGGAAAACAATTCCATTCACAATCGCATCAAAAAGAATAAAATTCCTAGGAATAAACCTAACCAAGGAAGTGAAAGACCTATACCCTGAAAACTATAAGACACTCTTAAGACAAATTAAAGAGGACACTAATAAACAGAAATTCATCCCATGCTCTTGGCTAGGAAGAATTAATACTGTCAAAATGGCCATCCTGCCTAAAGCAATCTACAGATTAAATGCAATCCCTATCAAAATACTAACAGCATTCTTCAATGAACTACAGCAAATAGTTCTAAAATTCATATGGAAAAACAAAAAACCCCAAATAGCCAAAGCAATTCTGAGAAGGAAGAATAAAGCAGGGGGGATTATGCTCCCTGACTTCAAGCTCTACTACAAAGCTACCGTAATCAAGACAATTTGGTACTGGCACAAGAAAAGACCCATAGACCAGTGGAACAGAAGAGAGAGCCCAGATATAAACCCAAGCATATATGGTCAATTAATATACGATAAAGGAGCCATGGATATACAATGGGGAAGTGACAGCCTCTTCAACAGCTGGTGTTGGCAAAACTGGACAGCTACATGCAAGAGAATGAAACTGGATTACTGTCTAACCCCATACACAAAAGTAAACTCAAAATGGATCAAAGACCTGAATGTAAGTCATGAAACCATAGAACTCTTAGAAAAAAACATAAGCAAAAATCTCTTGGACATAAACATGAGTGACTTCTTCATGAACATGTCTCCCCAGGCAAGGGAAACAAAAGCAAAAATGAATGAATGGGACTATATCAAGCTGAAAAGCTTCTGTACAGCAAGGGATACCATCAGTAGAACAAAAAGATATCCTACAGTATGGGAGAATATATTCATAAATGACATATCCAATAAGGGGTTGACATCCAAATTATATAAAGAGCTCATGCACCTCAACAAACAACAAGCAAATAAGCCAATTAAAAAATGGGCAAGGAAGCTAAACAGACACTTCTCCAAAGAAGAAATTCAGATGGCCAACAGGCACATGAAAAGATGCTCCACATCGCTAGTCATCAGAGAAATGCAAATTAAAACCACAATGAGATATCACCTCACACCAGTTAGGATGGCCACCATCCAAAAGAAAAACTACAACAAATGTTGGCGAGGATGTGGAGAAAGGGGAACCCTTCTACACTGCTGGTGGGAATGCAAATTAGTTCAACCATTGTGGAAAGCAGTATGGAGGTTCCTCAAAAACCTCAAAAAGAAATACCATTTGACCCAGGAATTCCACTCCTAGGAATTTACCTTAAGAAAGCAGCAGCCCAGTTTGAAAAAGATATATGCACCCCTATGTTTATTGCAGCACTATTTACAATAGCCAAGAAATGGAAGCAACCTAAGTGTCCATCAATAGATGAATGGATAAAGATGAAGTGGTATATATACACAATGGAATATTATTCAACCATAAGAAGAAAACAAATCCTACCATTTGCAACAACATGGATGGAGCCAGGCAGAGAAAGACAAGTACCAAATGATTTCACTCATATGTGGAGTATAAGAACAAAGAACTGAAGGAACAAAACAGCAGCAGACTCACAGAACCCAAGAACGGACTAATAGTTACCAAAGGGAAAGGGACTGAGGAAGATGGGTGGGAAGGGAGAGATAAGGGGGAAAAAGGGCTATTACAGTTAGCACACATAATGTAGCGGGTGTGGGGTTGGGGTGTGGGGATACAGGGAAGGCAGTAAAACACAGAGAAGACAAGTAGTGATTCTATAGCATCCTTCTGTGCTGATGGACAGTGACTGCAATGGTTGGGACTTGATAACCAAGAGTCTAGTGACCATAATGTTGCTCATGTAATTGTATATTAATAATATAAAAATTAAAAATAAAAAAAATCCTGAAAAAAAAAAAGAAGACAGTGGGGCCAAGCCATATTCTTGAGGTAGCTCAAGCCCAAAAAGATTAGTGGAAAGTTGGCATCCAAAACCACTTTTGCCCTGAGTCCCCATCTACACTGGAGGTTTGGTTTGGTGGCTTTCAGGAGCCAAAATTCAAGGCTTGCCCAACACAGATCATCTCATAAGATAATTTCCCTATATTAACCTGATACCCAAAGAACTACATGAAAGCTGCCCTGAGCAAAGCAGTAAAAGAAAAAATGATAAACCATTTCTGAGAGGTTATGGTTGACTGACCCTCATGAAGACTCGCACCTTGGATCTAAGCACACCTTGAGTGGGAACAGAAACTTCAATCTGTGAACTTGTTTTAACACAGTCCTGTACTAATAGTATATATAGTAAAATCTTAGCAAACTAAATCCAGCTGTATAGAAAGGATAATAGCATGACCAAATTAGATTTATACTAAAACGTATGTCATTCACCACATTAAGAGATTAAAGAAAAATAATAGTATCATTATCCATAGATACAGAAAAAAAACATATAATAAATTTAATGCCCATTCATGATAAAAACTCTTGTTGTGCTGGACTACGTGGGAACTTTTTAAATCTGACACAGGAGCAATTATAAAGCACCTATAGCTACCATCAAATTAAATGACGAAACAATGAAGTCTTACCTCCTGAGTCTGGGAACAAGATGCTATCCACTGGAACTACTATGGCCAGTGTGATGAGTCAACAAAAAGAAACTGAAGACATAAGGATTGGAAAGGAAGAAATAAAATGATTACTACTTTCTACTGATATCATTCTTCGTAGAAATACCCATAAAAATATACAAATTTCAAAAAGTTTCTAGACGTAAAGTCAAAAAAATTTGCAAAGAAGTATTTTAAAAAAGCTTCTAACTAGCCTTTAAAAATGACTTTTTACATTGTAAAACTTAATTATTTTAAAACATTTACTTCTTGACATGATAAACAATACTCTGATTACATCTCATATTTTCAATGCTGTTTTTCCTGTTTAAAATTTGTATCTATATTTCAGTGTTCACTGAATTCAATTATCTGTGAAAATGTTTTGACCACAGTAGGCTTACATCATAAAATATCAAATATCCTTCCCTAGAAAATAAATGTTATTTTAGGACCTACAAATGAAAAGCACATTATAAACATTTAAAGGTATAGCAGTACAAAATGGATAATAGTTTAACCATTCACAAGAATGAAAAGCGCTTTTCCAAGCTATTAGCAAAGCTCTTTTCTAATAACTTTCTAAGCAAATGAACATGGCTGTAGCAAATTAGAGTTCAATTACCGGTTTGTTTTCCTCCTAGTCAACGGGCTTTATGATGCCTGCTTATCTTTAAAATAGGAGTTGTAATGGGACACAACTACACTTGAAGAGTTAGTTAGGAATGCTCATTACTTTCAGTTGCTAGCTCTCTTGCCAGTTCCCTAGTCCACTTCTGTTTCTATGGTAACAAAGAATCAGAAAGCAGAAGCAAATTCTTTAACAATTAAGTGGGTGGAGTCAAGTACTGAATGCATATACAGTTATTTAATTTTAAGAAAATTATCTAAAATGTAAAAGGAAGAAGGGAATAAATGTTCACACAGTCTTCTTAAAGATACTCAAAGGGAGGAGCCCAACAGTCCAGTATTTTTTCCTTGATTTCTTTCATGAAATATTTTTACTTATAACTTTTCTAAAGATTTAACTCCATTCGGTGGTCAAAAATAAAACAAAGTACTAAAATCACCAAGTGTCCAGATTCACTTTCCAGTGCAAAAGTCATAGGACTAGAATTAAGACTTTTAAATATGGTGTTTTATAATCCTAATTAGGAGTTCATTTTAGACTTCAATATTCTTTTAAACAGTTATTATGACCTTTTAAGTTGAGCTACCTTTAAGAATGAAAATGAACCTGTTAATAATGAAATGAAGATCTCATATATATAACTCATATCAATTAAATACATATAAAGTGTGTGCAATGGAAATTTCTTCATTAGATTCTCTAAGCATTTCTGGAGTCATCCTAAGTTTGTGAGCATCCAAGATCATATTTTATATCCTATGAACTACTAACTCTTTTCCAAGTTACTTTATGTTCAAATTTTTCTTTTTCCTCTCTCATAACACTGTCACTCCAAAGAGTACACATCTCGGTCTCTCATCACTCACACCGTGGGAAGCAAGCTGCTATATGGAAGCAGCACTATGTAAATGACCATGTGACAAAGAACTGAGATCTCCTGCCACCAGCCAACAAGGAACCCTGCCAATAGCCCCGTGAGCTTGGTAGCAGATCCTCCAGCCCCAGCTCAGCTTGCTATTGACTGCTGTCCCAAATGGAAACTAGACAACCCCCTTCATGAAAAGACTTTGAACTAAAAGCACCTAAGTCAATCCCACATTCCCGACCCACAGAAACTCAATAAATATTTGTTGTTTTAAGCTGCTAAACAGAATTAGATAATCAATAAGGTATCTTATTCATCTTTATATTTTCACCCACTCCAGCTCTTAAGAGTTCCTTGCCTAGAGCAAAGACTTAATAAGTGAATGACTAAGTAAAGAATTAAGATATAACGTAAAACTCATAACAAATGGGCCTGCTCTACTGCTAAGGGAGCAGAAAAATTTAAGACCCCACCTCCATGTGAAATGATAATAATAAAAAAAAGTGATCAAAAAAGTAAATTAGAAATGGATTAAAGACCTAAATACAAAACAAGAAACCATAAAACTCTTTAAAAAATAGGCAAAAATCTTTTGAATGTAAGTATGAACAATTTTTTCCTGGACACATCTCCTCAGACAAGGGAAACAAAATAAAAAATGACCAAATGGGACTATATCAAACTAAAAAGCTTCTGTACAGCAAAGGACTACAGCAAAACAAAAAAACAACCTACAGTACGGGAGAATATATTTGTAAATGATTTATCTAATAAGGGATTAACACCCAAAATACAAAAGGAACTCATGCCTCAACAACAGAAAAACAAATAACCCGATTAAAAAGTGGGCAGAGGACATGAACAGACATTACTCCAAAGAAACACAGATGGCCAACAGGCACATGAAAGGATGCTCCACATCACTAATCATCAGGGAAATGCAAATCAAAACCACAATGAAGTATCACCTCATACCCGATAGAATGGCTCCTGTCCAAAAGACAGGAAATAACAAGTATTGGAGAGTATATGGAGAAAAGGGAACCCCTCCTGCACTGCTGGTGGGAATGTCAGCTGGTACAGCCACTGTGAAAAGCAGTTATATGGAGGTTCCCCAAAATACAAAGAATAGAAATATGATTTGACCCAGTAATTCCACCTCTAGGAATTTACCTGAAGAAAACAAAATCACTGATTAGAAAAGATATATGCACCTCTATGTTTATTGCCGCATTATTTACAACAGCCAAGAGATGGAAGCAACCAAAGTGCCCACCAGTAGATGAATGGATAAAAAAGATGTGGTATATATACACAATGGAATATTATTCAGCCACAAAAAGAAAAAAATTCCTGCCATTTGCAACATGAATGGACTAGACAGTATTATCCTAAGTGAAATTAGGCAGGTGGAGAAAGACAAGTACCATATGATTTTACTTATTTATGGAGTTTAAAAACAAAATGAACAAAACAGCAGTAGACTCACAGGCACTAGAAGTGACTGATGGATACCATGGGGGAGGGGAAGGAGTGGGTGGATGGGCAGGGTAAGGGGGGACAGAGGGGCACAAAAATTCTCAATCATAATCCAGTTGGTTATGAGGATGGTATTACAGCATGGAGAATGTAGCCAATGATGCTGTAACATTTTATGTTGCCAGATAATAACTGTACTAGTAGGGGTGAGGATTTAATAATATGCATAACTGCTGAACTATTGTGTTGTATACTTGAAACCAATATAAGATTGTATATCAACAATATTTCAGTAAAAATAAAGTTCATTTATAAAACATAGATGTGCTAACTTATAAACATCAGAAAACAAAGAGTTATGTCCAAAATTTATATTTTATATCTATCTACCACTGTTTTCTACAGCAAACATGCAAACTCTGGCCAAATTTTTACAGATAATCTAGAATGTGCTTCTAATTTGTTCTGTGCATCCAAATTTTAACTCTCTTATAAAAATGTTCCTGAAAGGAAAAATGGTCGAAGACTTTAGCAAAGGCAAAAAAAGATTACTGATGTCCTACTTAGGGCATCTCACCAAGTTTATCTCTGCATTTCACTTTTTTTTTTTTTTGGTAACATAACATTTGCCATTTTAACCATTTTATATGTACATTTCAGTGGTATTAAGTACATTTGCAATGTTGTACAACCATCTCTACCACCCATTTTCAGGTCTTTTATCATCTTTAAAATTCCTGGAGAAAAAAAGAAATTGAACTTGCAATATTTTAAACATGTATTAGGAAACAAAAAATCCAAAAATGAAGTGAGGATCTTTTAAGAACCCAAATTTGCATAAATAAGGCACAGCTTTGATAAATTAAATGAATTTAACAAATTTGGTTTTTAAAAAGTTATGGGTTTAGGCAAGGGAAACAAAATCAAGAATGAACAAGTGGGACTACATCAAACTAAAAAGCTTCTGTACAGCAAAGAATATCATCAGCAGAACAAAAAGGCATCCTATAATATGGGAGAATATATCTGTAAACAACTTATCCTATAAGGAGTTAACATCCAAGATAAAAAGAACTCACACACTTCAACACCCAAAAAACAAATAACCCATTAAAAAATGGGCAGAGGATCTGAACAGACACTTCTCCAAAGAAGAAATTCAGATGGCCAACAGGCACATCGCTAATCATCAGGGAAATGCAAATAAAACCACAATGAGATATCACCTCACACCAGTTAGGATGGCCAACATCCAAAACACAAACAACAACAAATGCTGGTGAGGATGTGGAGAAAGAGGAATCCTCAATTCTCCTGCACTGTTGGCAGGAATGTAAATTGGTTCAACAGTTGTGGAAAGCAATATAGAGGTTCCTCAAAAAACTAAAAATAGAAATACCATTTGACCAGGGAATTCTACTCCTAGGAATTTACCCAAAGAAAACAAGTTCTCAGATTCAAAAAGACATATGCACCCCTATGTTTACTACAGCACTATTTACAATAGCCAAGACATGAAAGCAAACAAAGTGTCCATCAGTAGATGAATGGATAAAGAAGATGTGGTACATACACACAATGGAATACTATTCAGCCATGAGAAGAACAAATCCTACCACTTGCAACAACATGGATGGAGCTAGAGGGTATTATGCTCAGTGAAATAAGCCAAGCCAAAAAAGATAAGTATCAAATGATTTCACTCATCTGTAGAGTATAAGAACAAAGCAAAAACTGAAGGAACAAAACAGCAGCAGACTCACAGAATCCAAGAATGGACTAACAGTTACCAAAGGGAAAGGGACTGGGGAGGATGGATGGGAAGGGAGGGATAAGGGGAAAAGAGGCATTACAATTAGCAGACATAATGTAGGGGGGAGCACGGGGAAGGCAGTATAACACAGAGAAGACAAGTAGTGACTCTATAGCATCTTACTACGCTGATGGGCAGTGACTGTAAAGGGGTATGTGGTGGGGACTTGATAACGCGGGAAGTCTAGTAACCACAGTGTTGCTCATGTGATTATTTATTAATGATACCATAAAAAGAAGTCATAATTAAAAATTTATATAAATTTATCATCCAATAAATTACATTAAAAATAAGGTAATAAATGCTAAAAAGTTTTCATACTTAATTATTTTACTGCATTTTATTATTATTTATGCTGTTGAGGTTATTTATATTTATTGGATCAGGTTGGTGCAAATGCTATATAATGATTGGTGCAAATGCTATATAATGGTTGTATGACTGGACATCTCAACTCTGTTTAGTGGGATTACTAGGTTAAAATAAGCCATGTTGGGAGTATTTACACCAAGGAAAAGAACCCACAACATAAATTAGGGCTCCCTCTGCCAGACACATAAGCCATTTTAATATTTACCAGAATACCACCGTATTTCTGTAAACTATTCATATGTTTTGACCCAGCAATTAATTTCTAGGAATGCATCGTATGGAAATAAATTAGAATATGCACAAAGGGCTAGCAATGTTTGACGTTATATTATTTCATTGTATATGTTAATCAAAAACAATTTAAACAATTGAATAAATTATGATATGTTGTTTGAAAATATTTAATGACATGAAAAAGTGCTCATGATAAAATCCAAAAACGAATGAAGTGAAAAAAACAGAATGCAAAACTATAAATTACTATCTTATAAAGAATACATATGTATGTAAATATATTTATTTAAACTTACATTTATATTCTATGTAAACATACATATTTACATAGAAAAAAGGTTGGATATTAAAACTCCGTTTTATTAGAAAAACTGCAAAGAGCCATTTCTGGTTGAAGAATTTCTGATATTTACAACCTGAAGTCTCTGAAATTTCTTTCCACCAAAGCTCTATCTCATCACTATGCACAGCCATATTTTCTCATTCCCACGAATTAAAGAGGTACCTCCCCTAGTTAATGTCAGTCAGCCTAACATGGATCTGCAATCTCTTCCTACTTAGAATTTCTGAATCATATCCCATGCCCCCGTATCTTTATTCTCATAAGTAAGAAAGTCATCTTCAAGCCCACATTTCCAATTTCTTTTTCTTTCTCTTACATATATAAAGCTATCTAAACACCATGTTTCTATTTATTTACTTTTAGTCCAAGCCACTCCACTGAAACTATTATTGCCAAAGTCACCAAGGTCCTTGTCACTTAATCAAATGGCTTTTCTTGGTTCTTTCTTTTTTTTTCTTTTTAATTTTTTTATTTTGCTATTATTAATATACAATTACATGAGCAACATTATGGTTACTAGACTCCACCTATTATCAAGTCCCCACCACATACCCCATTGCAGTCACTGTCCATCAAAGTAGTAGGATGTTATAGAATCCCTACTTGTCTTCTCTGTGTTATACTGTCTTCCCGGTATCCCCCCACTCCACCCCCACACCCACTACATTATGTGTGCTAACTGTAATAGCCCTTTTTCCCCCTTATCCCTCCCTTCCCACACATCTTCCCCAGTCCCTTTCCCTTTGGTAACTGTTAGTCCATTCTTGGGTTCTGTTCTTGGTTCTTTCTTACTTGGTATCATAAAAGCATTTCTCTCCATGCCCTCTCACCTCATTTTTACTTTTTTGGAAGGGAAGTTCATGACACTAACTTGCTGGTTTCATTAATGAATGCTTTCATTTCATTAGATAAACTTAAAATATAAACAGAAAATGTAAGTAATAGAGTTTCGGACATTTAAAATTTTTATCTTAAAACTTTTTTGTATTTTTCAAAACTTTTGAGCATTTTTTAAATGAAAAATACACTTTTAACTTTTAAAAAACTCATTGTAAATCAGAAACTAATAAGTCAATTATACCTCTACTTTTTAAAATGTTACAAAATAAAGAACAAAATTAATATAGAAAAGTAAAATCAAAGGACAATGAATTTTTAGAATGTTCAGTATTATCTAATAAAATTAGTATTTTTTAGAAAGAGTTCTATTATATGAGGTAGAAACAAAACAATTGGCAATGCTTTAAAAAGTTGACCTTTAGTTATCTAGTTCAACATTCTTTATAATAGAGATTTTAGAGTATACAGTGGAAATATGGTACAAATAATATTTATGGGAAGCTGGGCCTTAACATGAAACCTTTTTTAAAGGGCAGTTTTACTAGCAAAAAGAATGGGGAAGAATTATATGTCAAAAAACAAAATAAAAACAAAAAGTGACTATAAAAACTGGTGAGGGCATTTTTTAAGCTTAAAAATGGGAAGAAAACATTAAAGAGAATTGACAAGTTAGTATTTCATGTTTCTGTAAAAAACAGTATAAAAAGCAAAATAATTATAGTAAATATTAAAGCATATCATTAATACTTAGAAGAATTTATAGTTTTTAATACACTATGATCTCAGTGCAGTAACAAATGTCAAAGATGAGAAATACAAGAGGTTAAGACATTGAAAAAATACTCACTAATTAGTTACAGAAATGTAGATTAAAGTTACAATATTTTGCAATGGAATTGGCAAAGACTAAAAATAAAAATGATGAGTGCACTGAATCCATGAAGGTGTGGTAAATTTGGTAGAGTTATATATTGCTAGCAATATATAAATTCATACAATTCTTTCAAAAGTCAAGTCATAATATATTATTAAGAGCCTTAAAGTATTCCCAGCCCTTGACCCAGTAATTGCATTTCTGGGAATTTATTATATAAAATGATGTCAAACAACAAGTAAAAGCATTATGCATAAAAATGTTCACTGAAACCAAATGATTTCACTCATATGTGGAGTATAAGAACAAAGAAAAAAATGGAAGGAACACAGCAGCAGCAGACTCACAGAACCCAAGAATGGACTAACAGATACCAAAGGGAAAGGGACTGGCAAAGATGGGTGGGACGGGAGGGATAAGGGGGGAAAAGGCCCATTACAATTAGCACACATAATGTAGCGGGTGTGGGGGTGGAGTGGGGGGATACGGGGAAGGCAGTATAACACAGAGAAGACAAGTATTGATTCTGTAACATCCTTCTACGCTGATGGACAGTGATTGCAATGGGGTATATGGTGGGGACTTGATAATAGGGGGAGTCTAGTAACCATAATGTTGCTCATGTGATTGTACATTAATAATAGCAAAATAAAAAAAAAGTAATTGGAAAAAAATGTTCACTGAAGCATTATTTATAATGGTAGGAAGGAAGGAATCAATTTGTATGCACAACCATGCTCCACCATTAGCACTCTACTGAGGCACAAGGAAGAATCAGGTAACACTGAGAGGAGGTAGAAGGTTGGAAAGATTTCACCAAAGTAACTCTTCAGGAGGGTTATTATCAGAAAGTAACAGATTTTTCCAAGCAAAAAGAGAGGAAATAAGAATCGCACATAGGGAACATTATGTGTAAAATTATGAAGTCTTGAAAGTCTTAACTCAGGGATCCATGACAGGTATGGTGTGTGTGATATGTTTAGAACATGATGCCTATCTCCCAGTGGTTTTCGGAGACTGATGGATGGCAGTGGTATAAACACATACAGAGCATAAGTACACACAAAGTGAAAAATATTAGGCTAACTGGATGTGATTATTCATCCATATAAGGTGATATGCCAGGAGGAAAGTAGAAGAGTTTTAAAAAACAGATGAGCTTGTCTTAAGCTAAAATCATCATGAGACTATGATGTATCAGAAAGAATATCTAACCACTGGCAAGTGATAAGCTACAGCCTATCTCTCTAGTTATCATTTTCATCATCTGGAAAGGAGTTATAAATGTTCAATTACATCAAAGTATTGTTATGGTTATATGATAAAGATTTGAATGTAAGATAATAGAATCTCCTACTCCCCAAACTAGCTCAACCCCATTCCTTTAAATTATTGCATACCTCATATTTATCCCTCAGCCAATTCACACTGCCAGTAGTTCTAGTCACTACCACCTGACCCTGGAATTCCTACAATAATTCATGGCTCTTTCTTTTTATTGAAAGTCTCTTCCTATAAATAGTCTCTTCCTTCTACACATTTAAGATTTCTTCCAAATTCATCTTTCTAAAACAACTTTTTCATTATGTCACAAACTCTGTTCAAAAATCTATTTTGGTAACCTACATTTCCTTTTCTAGCTTTTTTCCCCATGATTTTCAAACAAATTTTAGTTAGGTAGGTTTCCTTCCATCCACTCCCTCGTTCTAAGCTAAAATACCTACTTCTGTCAAAGCCCAAATGAAGTTTCACCATCTCCTTAAACCCTTTTAACTCCAAACCACTTTTAAAAACATTCTGAATGAGGAAAACAATACCATTCACAATTGCATCAAAAAGAATAAAATACCTAGGAATAAACCTAACCTATACCCTGAAAACTATAAGACACTCTTAAGACAAATTCAACAGGGCACTAATAAATGGAAATTCACCCCCTGCTCTTGACTAGGAAGAATTAATATTGTCAAAATGGCGATCCTGCCTAAAGCAATCTACAGATTCAATGCAATCCCTATCAAATTACCAACAGCATTCTTCAATGAACTACAGCAAATAGTTCTAAAATTCATATGGAACCACAAAAGACCCCTCCTGAGAAGGAAGAATAAAGCAGGGGGGATTACGCTCCCTGACTTCAAGCTCTACTACAAAGCTACAGTAATCAAGACACTTTGGTACTGGCACAAGAACAGACCCATAGACCAGTGGAACAGAATAGAGAGCCCAGATATAAACCCAAGCATATATGGTCAATTAATATACGATAAAGGAGCCATGGATATACAATGGGGAAATGACAGCCTCTTCAACAGCTGGTGTTGGCACAACTGGACAGCTACATGTAAGAGAATGAAACTGGATTACTGTCTAACCCCATACACCAAAGTAAACTCAAAATGGATCAAAGACCTGAGTGTAAGTCATGAAACCATAAACCTCTTAGAAAAAAACATAGGCAAAAATCTCTTGGACATAAGCATGAGCAACTTCTTCATGAACATATCTCCCTGGGCAAGAGAAACAAAAGCAAAAATGAATGAATGGGACTATATCAAACTAAAAAGCTTCTGTACAGCAAGGGATACCATCAGTAGAACAAAAAGACTTCCTACAGTATGGGAGAATATATTCATAAATGACATATCCAATAAGGGGTTGACATCCAAATTATATAAAGAGCTCACGCACCTCAACAAAAAAGCAAATAAGCCAATCAAAAAATGGGCAGGGAAGCTAAACAGACACTTCTCCAAAGAAGAAATTCAGATGGCCAACAAGCACATGAAAAGATGCTCCACATCACTAATCATCAGAGAAATGCAGATTAAAACCACAATGAGATATCACCTCACACCAGTGAGGATGGCCAACATCCAAAACACAAACAACAACAAATGTTGGCGAGGATGTGGAGAAAGGGAACCCTCCTACACTGCTGGTGGGAATGCAAATTAGTTCAACCATTGTGGAAAGCAGTATGGAGGTTCCTCAAAAAACTCAAAATAGAAATACCATTTGACCCAGGAATTCCACTCCTAGGAATTTACCCTAAGACTGCAGCAGTCCAGTTTGAAAAAGACATATGCACCCCTATGTTTATCACAGCACTATTTACAATAACCAAGAAATGGAAGCAACCTAAGTGTCCATCAGTAGATGAATGGATTAAGAAGATGTGGTACATATACACAATGGAATATTATTCAGCCATAAGAAGAAAACAAATCCTACCATTTGCAACAACATGGATGGAGCTAGAGGGTATTATGCTCAGTGAAATAAGCCAAGCCGAAAAAGACAAGTATCAAATGATTTCACTCATATGTGGAGTATAAGAACAAAGAAAAAAACTGAAGGAACAAAACAGCAGCAGACTCACAGAACCCAAGAACGGACTAATAGTTACCAAAGGGAAAGGGACTGGGGAAGATGGGTCGCAGGGGAGGGATAAGGGGAAAAAGGGCTATTACAATGAGCACCCATAATGTAGCGGGTGTGGGGTTGGGGTGGGGGGATACAGGGAAGGCAGTATAACACAGAGAAGACAAGTAGTGATTCTATAATATCCTTCTATGCTGAAGGACAGTGATTGCAATGGGGTATGTGGTGGGGACTTGATAATAGGGGGAGTCTAGTAACCATAATGTTGCTCATGTAATTGTATATTAATAATAGCAAAATAAAAAAAACATTCTGAGGATAACAATACCAACACTTAAGCATATAAACTATCCTGAAGTATGCTATCTTCAAATACAGCAGAGCATCATCTTATTGGGGGATAGCACAGCATGTGTAGGTTCTAGTCAGGTGATATTAAAATATAGTAAATATTATCTTTCATATGGACCACACCAGAGACAGATATTATTCTCTCTCAATAATAAAAGCAGATGTCATTTATGTGGTTGACTTCAAGATACCTAGCCATAGCTGGCCTGCATTTAGGAGCTGAAATACAAAAAACATTTTTACTAAGAAACAACAGCCACTTTTAGTGTAAGATGTCACACTGTGAGAGCTACCCAGAACCAGAGCATCTGACTCATATATCTCATCTGGAGCCACTGAGGAATGATGGCTATTGAAACTGTTTTTCCTTTCCCACCCCCCATTTTTATTCCTAATATAAACAATTGAATTTCCATGAGTCAAAATCACAAAAGAATAGGCTTCACTCTGTGTACTTCTTTTCTAAGCAATTATGAACTGCTTGAGCACCTTATGAGGCATACATTTTTATTTCTGGGCACCCTCAATTGTTTCTAGTTATTAAGAAATAGATGCTGACCTGACTCTTATTCTCAATTTAATGATCAATTTATTTAATCACTACTGCCTAATACAGGACCACTAGCATATCACAATAGTGCTAAACATGAGAAACTAGTAAGTGAATTTTGTGTTTCCATGGGTAGCTACAGGATTATTTTTAGCTCACTTGTGAAGTGTTGAGATTATAAATACAGAAAAAAATATGCATTTCTACCCAGGTACATGTAATTAATTTAGTCGGTACCTCTGGACTTCAGCTGCAACATATCAAACACCAAGAATAAAACATTTGCAAAAAATGATGTATTTCATAAAAAGTACCCCACATTAAAATGGAAAAGGTCAAATTCAAGGTACTATGTCACAGAACACTTCATTAAAAACCAAAAAAGCAAACACTAGGAAATTCTGGTCACAGTCTATTTGGTCCCCTCGCCACTCCTCCTCACCTCCCCCCAACCCAATATGCCTTACTCCTTCCCCGCCCTTCACACATAGTACAAAGCGTTTACACAGTCTTTAAACCAATTCGCTTTTATGAGTTTTGGCAAGTATATCTATGAACAGTCTTTCTGGAGAGGAAAGGGGAAAGAGAGCTTTTACCTAACTGGCCTAAGTTATTACATGTTCTCTTCCTGGAACAACTGTTTACGTTTTGTTTACCCAGCATTCCCTAACCCCTCAACTTCCTACTTTAAATCCCCAAGGTATTTATAGATAAGAGTTATGTTCTCAACAAGATGTTGAAAATACTAATGTCAAAGAACAGGAATTTAATGCTAAGACACTTAGACCACAATGGAGAAAATCTTGATATTTTCCAAGAGGACTCAACTATATAACAATGCTCCACTCCTCTTAACCCAAAAAACTGTCTCCACTTTTTTCCCACTCCAGTAAATCTTCTTTCAGAGATCTGATCCACAACCTGTTACTATTGCCTTACAGACACTATTTCTTCAAGTATGCTACACTAACCCAGAAAAGAAACACACAATTCGGTGACTTACAGACTGCTCTTTAATCTTCTCAATGTTCAAGATGGCCTTTGCTGCCACCATAGTGGTTTATGTTAACAATAATCCTTTACCCAAGGAAGTCCAGAAGTATGTTTCAACAACCACGTCATCATGGAAACCAGAGAAGGTCCTAAGTACGGCTTCTCTTTAAACTCAAATACTAAATAGCCTTCTATTTCCACTCATTTGCATTTCAGCTTATCTCAAAAAACATTATCATACAAGAAATGATTAAAGTTTTAAGGTTTTCTTCTGACATGCCTCTTACAAGTAAATGTTCATCACAATATTAAATAAGGAAAATTAATTTCATTATCTTGGTGCAGAATAATGAAGTTAGGTAAAGTCTAAACACTGAAAATTAAGACCTTGTGCTAGAATTTTTTTGAATCTTTTTCGTATCATTTTTATTAAGCTATTATTAGTGAAATTCAGTACTTATGTAATTAAAAGTAGGATCTGTTAACTTTGTTGCATTTTGTCCTTTTGGATATCCCTATTATTGGCAGTCCGGCCAGTCTGTCTGTCTTCATTCATCAAAGGAACTGAAAGGTATAAAAACATTTTCTGCGTCTGAGTCATCAAATCCCTTTGGAAAGTTAGTTCTCACTACCAAATTGAGAAAAGGGAAATAAATAAAGGGATGTCCTCTCTGCAATTTGTTCTTAGCAGTTATAACTATGCATTAGGTTTCAAGAAAAAACATTTATAAAAGCATAGGGAAAGAATGAAGAAGGGAGTGGTTCTGGTTAATCTCACATGAAACATATTATCTGAATAACTGATCAGAAAGGGCAGTTTTGTCTGTGTTAACCTGGTCTCCACAAACAAACCTATCATTGAAATGGGATGATTTGAAACTGATTAACCCATCTTTTCCAGAGAAAGCCTAGCAGTCAATTTTGAAAGCAATGGAGGAAAAGAAGGATCCCGTAAACATATTCTTTTCCTTCTGGGAGAAGAGGTGAGGGTTGGGTGACCTCAAAAAGGGTGCAAACAGAGAAGACAAGTAGTGACTCTATAGCATCTTACTATGTTGATGGACAGGGACTGTAATGGGGTATGGGGTGGGGACTTGATAATACGGGGGAATGTTGTAACCACAGTGTTGCTCATGTGAAACCTTCCTAAGATTGTATATCAATGATACCTTAATAAAAAATAAAAAAAGGGTGCAAAACCACTCCAGGTGTCCAACAGACCTAGATTTATTTGTTCTTTAGTGGACTCATGGTATCTTTCTTTCTTTGGATCATTTCTTCCTGATCTCTGAATAGGCAGTTTACTCATTCTTCTTGGTTTAATCCACCACGACCTAAACCAAAGAGGCATTTCTAATGATTCCAAGCAGAAGTCTTTCCCTTATTCTGAGCTTTCACAAACTCTTGTTCACAGCTCACTAAGAATCCTGAAGAGAGCATTCAGTATCAACCTGATGAGTGAAGGTGGCTGCCCCCTTTTCCCCTATTCTTAGTACTAAAACAATAAAATTTTATCAAATACCTGTGACTTATCTGTGGTTGTCATTATTCAGTCAATTCATTTTTGAAGTAATGGCTACATTTTCTACTATTTTGGGGGGTTACTAATTAGTTGCATTACTGATTTAAAAACTGAGCCCATTTACCTTACCTTTCTTTTCATCTGTATACAATTACCTATTGTAAGGAGAATCAGGAAAGACAAATAAAATTCCAAAACTTCATTTTGGCAAAAATCTAAAGGCCTCTCTCCATCTGATCTACCAAGAAGTGGGGCGGAAGGGAAACTAGACTTTTTTGAATTTTATTTCCTCAGCTTATTCTGTGATGAGATGCTGAAAAGCAGGAAAATAACTGAAAGGACAGTAGTCAAAAGGGAAAGAAAAAAGAACACGGAATAATTCACCAAATGATTAACGTAACCTCAAATAATGTCAAATTAACTGTATATATAGTCATTATTCTATGCAACTCAAAACTAAAGTGGAACACATCGTCCTTTATAACCTTTGAATGTATTATTTAGAGAAAAGTACAGCCTACTATCAGCTAGATTAAATTTGGCCATATATTCTGTTATATTACCAACATATCCAGCCATTTGTGAAGCCAAGAAAGAGTAAAATGCACTCTCAGGACTGGTACTCAACCTTGAAGTGCTGAAAGCTACTTCATCATCTAGTGGGGGGCAAACAGAAGCATGCATATGTGAACCTAACACTGCTGTGGGGAAAGCTCAGTATAATCACCATCATTGTAAATCACTCAGGTATCCACTTATTTCAACACACACAAATCAAGGCAGAGCTCCCTGTGATCTCTACAAGGATATCTGAAATCACATGTAACATTTTTTCCTCCCACTCTTCTCACTGAATGCTTAGGATATGGAGGGTTTCTCCTCTCCTTTCATTCACTAGCAGGCAGCACAGCACACAAGAAACTTTAACTGGACTACCTTACACGTGTCATTTAGATACTGTAAGAAAACAGCAGTTCTTAGTATTCCAGAAGTGCCCCCCAAAACCAGAAGAAACTCATTAGAGTCCTTCTAAAAAATTAGAGTAGCTTTAGGATTAGTATAATTCTAATCCAATTATAATGTCTTGTTGATTTTACTTCCTAGCTTACCTTACACTGCTCATAAGCTAAAAGTACTTTCACATTTCTACATATTAGGTGAAATTGTGTTACTGGGTAATCACAATCTATTGCTTGTGTTGTTTCTTAAAACTACACTTATCTAGCAAAATAAAATTAACAATATTTTCAAATTAAGGAAAATTTACTTATCTATGAACAAAATCATAAAACATATTTTCCAAAATTTATAATGGTTGTATAACCTAGGTTTGCTTATTTGGGCCAAGATGAGATATATGATGAATAATACATTATTGACCTTTTATACTTTGGTTCCTTCAAAACTTCATTTTATTCAGCATTTAGTTTAAATTAAATATTTAAAATTGAAGCTATTCTATGTTGCAAACACAGCTAAAATGAAGAGCTTCTGCAGCAGCAGTGACCAGATTTTAAATGCAGGTAGATCGATAAAAAAAAAAAAATCCACCAAGCACAGCCTCCATGTGTGAGTGGAATGGTTTATAATAGCTTGCAAATGACTATGTGCTGGCTGTAACCAGCTGTTCTTAAATTATGAATATGCAACCAATTCATGTTAAAGCCAAATCCCAGCACTATTTCTACAGAGAAATCCCAGTAGTTTTGCTTGTTCTACATGTTAGCTCTGTTAAGGATACAAATAGCAGTAAGCTTCCGAACAAATAGGACCAAACTATTGGCATTTCATGCACTGGGTCCATTATCACAGCAGGGGATGTCAATCATTGGTACATTCCTATAACAGCTCAGGCAATATGACAATGATCTCGTAGGGAAAAAAATCAAAATCTCTGCAGTATATTCAAAGTCCTTCTGACATCCTAATGCTTTCTGACTTCAGCCAATCAGTGTCAGATCTGACCTACTAGAAGACTTGCATCAAGCCTGAAACATTTAAAAACATCAATCATAAAAACAAAGACAGGACATTGAATTATACAGTATTAACCTCCAGGGTTTGCATACAAAGACCTTAGATTTATTTATGTCCCAGCGAGTTAAGAGCTTCACTACACCGTTCTTTACACCAAACTGACTGCCAATTTGATGAACCTCTCTGCCCTCAGCAGGAGTGCACCATCTTTGATTAATGAGTGCATGCTTGTGGAAAGTGTGAAAGGAGAAAACAGAGGAAAAACACACAATTATGTGTACACATAACTTCAGTACCAATGCAATAATTACCTTCAAACCAAATGCTCCTTTTTCCTTATACACACAGCACAGATAAGCACACACACACACAAAATTAGTTAAGTGTTCTTATCTATATATAATCTTAATTATTATCGCTAACAATTTTTATTTGAATTAAAGTCATTCAAGAACCAAAGTAAAAGCCAAATTTTATAAATCATATAAGCCTTTTACAAGCATTTAATTTTATTTTATTAAAAAATTGAGAACATGTTATTTTTAACTATATGGGATAAAAAATATATTTTCACTTCATATCCTTGTAAAAGCCTTTTCATTTTAAAAACTCAATGTTTAACTTATGAGGACAATTAAATAATTTACATCTCGGAGTTTATGATGATGTGCCACATCGTGTTCAAAACAGATTTAAAAGTCATGTAAATTCATTTTATTTTTCTTTCACCAAAGATGTTGCCAGTATTTTATAACTCTATATGCAATTGTAAATTAATTATATTTATTGCCCATAATTCCAAAGTTAATGTGGTCAACAGAAAACCTTATGAAAGTTTAAACTTTTTATGGCTCTTTTGTTTAGAATTGCCCTCCTTTAAGAAACTGAATGCAGAAAAATTTCTACTTAAATTATGGGATGGATGCTTCTGCTACAACTAAGGCTATCTTATCTCTAAAAATGA
This sequence comes from Smutsia gigantea, assembly GCA_032199065.1. Classification (NCBI taxonomy): domain Eukaryota; kingdom Metazoa; phylum Chordata; class Mammalia; order Pholidota; family Manidae; genus Smutsia; species Smutsia gigantea. Next base: position 153,683 of record JAVSCE010010187.1, read on the forward strand.
GCTAAACATTAAGATCCCTTTGAAAAAAAAAAGTTTGCATTTAACATACAACTCAATTTACCATAGCTTAGTTTATATGGATATGTGCTTTGACAACTATGTTATGAGTAAATGTATTAAAAATTGAACCACAGATTATGGTAATAGAATGATTTTCTTTTTAAGGAATTGTATGACTATGATATAGAAAGGGTTGAGAAAGCATATTACTTGAATATAAATTTCAGCTTTAGTCTTAGTAATGTATGATCTATTTAAAAGGAAAGCATCTCTATAGACAGGATTTCAGGAAATTATTCTGTAAAGCACTCAAGCAGTGTGTTTTAAGTGTTTAAAAATTTGTTTATATGTATAGGAAGTCCATTTAGTGGGATTTAACTCAGCAAATTATATATTCTAATAATCAATTTCACATTTTCAATATATTTTTTAAGGCAAACTATTTTTTTAATTGAAAACATGTTATTTTTAACTATGTGGGATAAAATATGTATTTTCACTTCATATCTATAAAAGCCTATTCATTTTTTTGAAAAAGCCTATTCATTTAAAAAACTCAATGTTTAACTTACAAATAAGAGGACTATTAAATAATTTACATCTCAAAGTGTATGATGACTTGCCACATAGTATTCAAAACAGATTTGTTAAAAATTTTATGCTCTGAAAAATTGTTTAAATGCTTAATGTGCTTAAAGATTTAAGAATGAAAAATCAGTAAATATTAGGACTAGAAAAGATCTCAAACATAAGCTACATTATATACTTAAACTTATCATCCTAAAGATTTTTTTACACACATTTTTTAAAAATGTGTTTTTGTCTTTTGGAATTATCACTCTTTATTCTCTTTCCTCCTTCCTACCTCCTTTCCCATCAAAAAAAAAAAAGCGGCAAACAATTAGAAAAAGGAGAAAACAGCCACCAATAGGATGATTTGACACCATTTTAGTACCAGTTTGACAGCTGAAATTAACAATAAAAGTTACTAATAAAACTGTACTTTCAATTTTTAAAATCATTAAATGAATACCAGTTGACTACTTAATATCTTCACCTCCTTATTAAGAAAATTAAACCCCAAATTGCCCAGCTCCTCAGTATTTTCTCTTCTGAGTATCTTCTCCAACTAAAGTTCAAAAAAGTAGTTAATCAAATGAGTCAACATTTATTAAACAAAGCACAATATTTTTAAAAGCTCATGGTATGAAATATTTAATTTTATATAATAAAAACCCTCTTAAAATACCTAACTACATAGTTTAATTAATCACTCAGGATATCAGGTACATTAAAAATCATTAAACCTTGAGGACATAATTTCAGCTAGGGGTCAAAATCACTAGGTTATTTTGGGCTAAATCACTTCTTTCGGTTGGTCTAGCTAGGACTAGGTCAAAAACTCAGAAACTACAACTTAAAACCTCTTTGAGAAATCTTTAAACCTTAATAGTAATCAAGTTCTAACACTTTCACTAATTCAAAGAGGTAAGACAGAACACATGAACTTTCATGCAACTGTGATATCCTACATCTTGTGTAGTAACACAAAAGTAGCAACAAAGACATTAACAATTGCAGTTCAAGCTGGGAGTGACTGTTCTGTTTCAATTCAATGACACCACTAATGGCTTCTTAGCAGCTCCATGAAATCAACCAGCTGTCAAGTTGATGCATCAGAAGGAACAGTTATGCACTCCCATAAGAAAAAGCAACACATCAGGATGTTTGGCAAAACATCTGCTCCTTTACACTGCAGTTCTATAATAAACATGCAAACAAAGAAATAGGAGAAAGGGCAACAGTATTAAAATTCCAAGATTTCCATTACAGTCTTATAATGCATTTTAAATAAATGGCTTATAAGAATAAAAACAAATTCCTGCCAAGTTGAGTACTTTAAGTTATTCTCAATCTTCTGAAAATGCTAAATATAATTACTCAGATTATTCTAGAAAGGCAAAAACTACATAAAAATCTTTAATTTTTAAAATTGAGAATACTATATTCACCAAGTAAATCACTAAATATACAAAACTCAAAAATTAATACTAAAATATATCCTTCCTTCACTTAATATTTAGTAAATTATGCCAGCAGTATCCTATAAATAGATTTCTAAGACTGAAGAGTCTAAAAATGTTTTTGGTAGGGTTTGAAAGAGTAAATGCTGCCACAGTTCAGCACTAGTTTAACATGTGAGAAGAGTAAAAAAACTATTCATTTAAAAATATGTACCTACTCTTGCTTCTCTCCAAACCTTGTATTAATACAGCAGTATTAAGTTCTCAGAAATAACTTGTCTTTAAAGCAGTATGATTTCCTAAAAAAAAACTTTTTGTCATCACAGGTTTAAAATAATTTTACACTTAACTATTCATTTCAAATATTTGTAAAATCTTAACTTCTTTTCTATCTGAAACTTATTACAAGTGCCTCACTATTGTCCAAATTATTGATTATGCAGCACAGTGACGATATGTACAGTGTTTACAATAGGTGTGAGACATCAAATGTACTTAGCTACCATTTTCTTAAACTGCTTATCCTCTGTTGCTTGCCATTTATAATCTGCCAAATTTTCTAGTCCTTTGTTGCATGTATAATTTAGAACCATCTGTTCTATGTGCTTTTAACTATTTAAACATTTTTCACCTACCTACAATTCACATAAATGGCAGACATTCAATTCAGTCAAGCTTTCTATACAGCATTTTACATAAAGCAAATTCCTAGATAAAGAGCATAGCAGATAACACCAAAGACTGCTACAGAGATAAAAACATACCACATACAACTTAAGTTTTTATGTGTTAGACAAACCTTTTCAATGTATTCAAAACTGTTTCTATTAGCTTTTTTTTTAGTTAATTGCAGTCAATGTTTTGCACCAACCCAGAAGACAAAGAGAATGCAAATTAAATACAGACAGTTTCATGTCCTTGTTAGAAGAGAAGTAAATATGCTGACTGGAAATGACTATAGGAGACAGAATTCCACTTTCCCATTCAATTTACAGTGCCTCTTATTTATATACCAGTCAGTGTATCATTAAGTTTGGTCACGTGACCAACCGAACTTCTGGAGGTGAAAAACTATTTTAGACAAGCAAATTAAAACACTAATTTTTATTATCTTTTCATAATGGCTGACAAAAAGCTTACAACTTCAGGTTATAAAATATATTTTAAAATCAATTCTGCCTTTTAAAAACTACGTTTTTGTTTACTTAATATACCTGCTAGTAAAACTTAAAAGTATACAGTATCTCCAGGTATTTTCAATAGCTTTATCATTACAAACTGTAGAGAAGTATTAAGAAAAATAGAACATTTAGTTACAAAAGGAAATCTGGGTTATCTAAAATAAGCATAGGTAAAATACTAGCCAAGCTGATTAAGGAAAAATCCACAGCAGAGAGTGGAGTAAACAAGAGAGGGACTATGGCTTTCAACAATAACATTTGCAACATTTAAATAGAGAACACGTAGACAAAAGCTAGGTTAATACCAAAGGACACTTTCACTTATAAAAGTTTATACCATTTTTTTATACATAATTTTCCACCTGTTATCAAAACATAAACTGTGTAGACGCTAAGGGTTCATTTTTAGAGTAAAACACAAAAATAAGCGGCACAACTTATCGTTAACCAGCAGTTACACGATCCTTTAAAACGAGGAAAAATCAAGCGAAAAATTTACTCTTGGAAAAATTTCTTCATAAAGTTTACATGACGTCACTGGGCCCCCTGAACGTTCCTTAAACTTTGAGTCTTACCAAGACACACTTTCTGCCTTTGTAAGGGTTCTTTCCCTTCCTCAAAAAATAAAAAAAGAAAGACTTGGGAATAAAAAAATGCCCAAGATGGCGAAACGCTTGTTGTTTAGCGGGCAGGGGAAAAAAATGGAGGATATTGTAATATACACAAAGGGATAAATTTCAACAACTCGGCCAAGGACTGCAGCTGCTTCTCTCTTTATAAGGAAGCAACACACAAAAGATAAATACCGAGGGAGAGAAAAGAGGAGAAAATCTCCCCAACAGCCAGGACCAGCTCTGACTCTCCAAACACTTCCTTCCTTTCCCAAGTCCCAGTTTGGGGGTGGACAGAACTATTTTAAAGGGAAGGGAGCCGCGAAAGGGAAAGAGGGGGATGGGAGCGACAGGAAGAGGAGAAGAGCGAGGAGGAGTTGGGAGCCGCCGGCTGCTCCCGGGAAGAAGTGCTCGGAGACAGACGTTACTGCGCCTCCGACCCTCCGTGTGCACAGACCCAGGTCCTCCCAGGTGCCAGGAGGTTTTTTCTGAGTCCCACCTGGCCCCGACTGCCAGCCCCCGGCTCATTTTCTGTAAACTCCGGAGCTCGCAGACCCCACGGGAGAGAGCCACCGAGGCCCGAGTCCGGGGGTGGGGGCGGCGGGCGCAGCTAATCAGCCCCGGAGGGAAGAGGGGGCGGAGGCAGAAAGGGCAGGGGGGGTGGGGGGGCATCGCGAAACTGCCCCGGCGGGGAGCGGGGGAGCCGCGGAGTCCCCGGGCAGGAACGGCGATCGCGACGCTGCCAGAGGCTGTTTTTTAAGAAGCAAAACTGCGGGCGGCGACCGGAGCGCTGGGAGCCTGAGGGAGGAGGGGGGAGACGCGGAGCCCGGCGGCCGAGCGGGCGGCCGGCACAAAGGCGGACTGGCGGCCGCAGCGCCGGCCCGCGCCGGGGAGGCACGGCCGGGCCCTGCTGGACGAAGTCCCGCACCGGCAGCCGGAATAAAGTTTACGCTCTCCTGAGACCGCACCCCCTCCCACCCGGGACCGGCCCTCCTCCCCCAGACTCCGCTCGGGACCCCGAGCACCACCCGCCTCGCAGCCAGCACAACAAAGAGACGCACCGGCCGGTGAGGGGAAACGGCCGCGGCCGGGCGAGCAGGGCGGCCGGGCGAGCGCCTCGAGACCAGCAACTCCGGAGTCCTCCCCGCTCGCAGGAGCGTAGTTTCTCCTCCTCTGTTTCAGCCGGCTTTGTCACATTTTGGAATTTTTATCTTTACCCGCACCCCTCACACCCGAGGATTTTTAACTCACCTTTACTTTCGAACTGAGAGTTGCGGTGGATGGGGTTTTTGCCTTTCCCAGATGGCTGAAGGTTACGATTTTTTGTTTTTGGAAAACCCACCACCTCCTTACTAATATTTTTGCAAAAAAAAAAAGTGTAAAGAGAGTTGGGAGTGGAGGTGAGATTTGTGATCGGGAGAGCCCGTGCCTCCCTCCTTCTCCGTCTTCCGCCTCTCTGATTAGTTCCTATCCAGCAGCAGATTGAAGCAGGAGATGATTCTTCTCAAGGTTTGTTCAGCAGCTTCACTTCTAGGCGAAGGCTTCATGAACCAAGTGACGTCAACCAACAAGGCTTCTCTCTCTCTCCTCTGTCTAACAATGAAAGTTGCTGTTAACAAGGGAAAAAAAGAGAGAGAATTGTTTATACCATTTCAGTTCCAATAATAAATGACCTATCAGCTCCTAAAGGAGCCAGAGGAGGGAGGGGGTTGCTTCTTCCTCCCCAAAATACTTCAGCTTTGAGTTTGCACTGCTTCTTGTCCCATGAAAAAGTTCAGAAACATTTAAGTTTTCCTTTAAAAGAGGACAGAAAATAGGATTGAAAACGTCATTTTAAAAAAACGTAAACTGCTAAATAGGGAGCATAGATGAACTATTTCCACCTATACTTTTTTGTCCGTAAACTCAGAATTCAGTTGAAGTCCACAACCCAACTAAATTAATATGCCAAGAATTAGTGAATGTTTGAAACTCAAAATAAAAAGCAGGACGCAAGATAGTCTCGGGATAAGACGCTACTGGCTGAAATGTTTAGGCACTGAGTTAATAATTTAAATAAAGCACGTTAAAATAGTAAATAGCTTTAAAATTGTAAGTTAAAACTGTAAAAAATTACTACAATAGTAGTTTCAATAGTTTTTTCCCTCAGTGTCTGAGAGGTCAAAATAAAGGGGGCGGGGGAAGAATTATAATTCTAATTGTAAGAATTGAACACTTTTTAAAAAATTAAGACTGATCGCCCATTGCCCCATCTTTGAACTACACACGAGGTATGCTATTTGTCTACCCCCAGAATCTCTTTTTTTACCCTTCCATTTTTTCCCAATTCCAGCATCCTGAGTGAACCCAATGAAGTTAAACTAAAAGTGAAGAAGTACGTATTCCCTCCTCCCACAAACCATCCCATAGCTTCCTAAAAATGATTAAAAAAAAAAAAGCTTTAACAGTAACACTTTATTACTTAAGAAGACATTTTTTTTTTCATTGAGGTAGTGTTTTTTTCCCCGGAACACATTAAATGAGTTCTTAAATTAAAATTGCATCATTTAATTTTCAAGATGAACAAGTTAAATGCAAGCTACAGAAGAATAATTTGACCATATATGTGTATTTTGTATGTACATATGTGGATAAATGTATCTTAAAAGATGTTATTGTTTTATATTTCCCCTTCAGCCACTGGCTGTGATTTTAATTGTGCTGGAGGATCTTCATTAGTATTAACACATGGGGAGATTTCACAAAGCTGCTTCATTACGAAAAAAAAAAAGCTTGGCAGACTAGGTCTTTTTGCATGCACTGAGAATGTCAGCCTTACCTCGGTCATTTGTAACATAATAAGTGCAAGTACAATGATTGCAATGCGGGAGCACTGGGGGAAGGGCAGAAATACTGCCTGTCTAATAGGGATATCTGAAAAGAAGGCTGCTCATTATATAGTAAAATGTATGCTAAAAATTAGTGAAGATGATGTCTCAGGAGACTGATGCTAAATAAATTAATGTGCTGATATGTTTTTAATTATTATTTTTGTAGTAGTTTATTTCATTCCCAGGATTCACAATGAGCAGCAAAGCTGTGCTAGCACTTATTGATTTTTTCCCCCTGCCACATTCCCGGAATACAGATTTTAATCATTTCACTATACCACACTCAGTAATTTCATTAAAAACTGGAACCTTCCATCCCCAGAAAAGCATTTAATTTCAATGACATACAATTTCTCTCTTAGCCGAAAACTGTCTCTACAGTAAAAGCTGGCCTAAGGTTCAAATGCATAATTTAATCCTGAGTTTTCCATGCTCTGCATTCCTTTGTAGCTATAATTTGAGTAACTACCTAATAACTGTAATAAGAACAGTAATTTCCTTATAATATATTATTAACTTATATTTAATTAACTCAGAGGCCAAGCTCTGTACCTGTATGACTGGATCAACAGTTCCACAACCTCAAAATTTACTAATAATGTTCTGGAAAAAAAACATAGATTAAAATATGTGTGAATGCTGATATTCGATCGAAAGCAACATGCAAAAAGTTCATGCATTTTTACATAATATTAGTTATTACTCAAACAGTATTTTAAAACATGTAAGTAAACAAGGCAATTTACTGATATTTCTGTATGTCAATTAAATATTAATATTTCATCAATCCATTTCTGACACTGCCTTATCACTAGCATTACTGTTGAAAATACTCAGTTTTGAAAGGAGGGAAAAAAGGAGCTAGATTCAGGTTGTCTCAGTTTTCTCAGGAATTCTCTTAAAACATTTCTCTTGAAATAAAGTTAAATGGCACACCTGATTAACTTGGATAAGTAAGGATATTTCTTTTGCTTAAATACTTTAAACAATATACTGTAAAGCATGGTTCACTTTTTGGCTCCAATAATATTTTGAAATAATATTGGGTGTGAAGATGGCACATTGGTTTTCCAAATAGGTTTTTATAAGGATATGTAGTTACATGCCTGGTTTTTAGAGAAGAAACCTGTGTGGAAAATATTATGTAATAAATTCATTTATTAATTTAAATTTTGCATATATGCCTAATCAACAGAAAAAAAATGGTACATATGCAATAAAAGTGATTAGCTTATATTAAAATTAAGTGATTAGAAGTCATATTAAAAATTCCTATCATTCCCCTGGATGATTTTAGAACCATAGTTCCAAAAAAATTTTTTAAGAGTGTGTATAATTTTTAGTTGATAACACATATAACACAAAGTTGTCATTTCCTTGGCTGAATGATGGAATAGCTTATAACTAAATAAAACTTAACATCTAAAGGTCAGAATAAAGGATAAAAATGTTAACAAAGAACTTGGTTTTTGTCTCTTTCAAATATTTCAAAATCACCAAGAGCTCTTTCTATAGTTTGAAAAATACTTTTAAAACATTCTCAAAAATGAAATGCAGTTCTATAGTAATCAATAATTAACAAAATCATTGGTAAATGAAAAATCAGATTGAAATTTGTAAGATGGATTTATATATTTCAATAAAAAGTAAGTTTTAATTTTGTATTAAAATATATCTTTGAAGTGATTTGGTGTTATTGGTAATTCAATTATATTGTCTAATTTATATTTTTAAAAATAATGGTACAGTAGAAATTTAAAACTGGATTATGCCATATTTGATACCCTCTTACTAAGAAGCTGTGCTTAAATTCTTTAATATGATTCCTTCCCTTTTTTTGTTAACCATGTTTTATTGTTCAGAGATTACAACATAGTCATAGACTTGAGAGCATATAGAGAAAATAATTACTATAGTTATAAAATAATTTGGCTTCCTTAACACTTAATCTTCTAAGATCATCATCTAAGTTAGTACTTCATCATATACAGAATTGTAAAAGAACTTAATGATTGAACAGATCTTTTCCATTATTACTGATAATTATTTCTGAAATTCTATAATGACATATACCTACCCCATAGACTGAATTAAGCCAACACTGTAGACTAAACTAGACTTGAATTGACTGTAGACTAAATGGCACTCTTCTAAAAAGAAGCAGCATCTGTATTTAGGACCAAGACAGAACTTTTTAAATAGGCAGATACAGAGATAAAGATGGATAGATACCTAATTTACTACTATACGTATTGTACATGGATTTTCAGACAGCGAAGAATTGCCAGTACAGAGAATAGAGTCTAGGAAGGTTGACTACAGAAAGCCGAACAAATGAGAGATCTCAATAGTAGAACAGGCTGGCCCCTGTCATGTCTTGTTTCTGTTTCAATAGGTACAGACTAATGAAGCTTTATTTGTTTTCATTCACTGAACAAACATTTGGGTGCTTGCTATATGTTATGCACTCTGCTAGAGGCTGGAAAACATGAAAAGCTCACATTCTGGTTGATACTGAAAGTGTGAAATTCCTGGGAGATGAGACGCTCACATAAATCACATTTTTATAAAGATACAAATAAAGTTTTGCAAGAAAAAAGAGGATAGGCAACTAATTCTCACTTGGATTCTAAAAAAAGCATTATCAAAGAGATGCCATTTGAACTGCATCTCAAACACTGAGAGCTTCAGGTAAAGGGGAAGAGGGTGTAGATTCTACGTGAAAGAAACCGTAAGTTTAAATACAAAGAACATAGGTCTGGTTTCTATCCACTGGTGAAAAATTCAGTGAAACAGGAATATTCAGTATGAGGTGTGGAAAAGGGATGGAGGAGGAAAAGAAGGCTGGGACCTGAGAGTGAAAGACTAATCCATGGTAAAGTGGATTGAATTTACCCTGAGAACCAACAAAGGTCAGCAAAGTAACGTGATTGATCTTATCTTTAGGGAACAATAACTGTGTAGGCTGTGCAGATAGATAATAGACTGTAGTATGAAGAGAGTACTTAATAGTCCATAAGAAAGATGGTAAAAGACAATGGTATTGGAGGTTTAAAGCCAAATATTTCTGAGGTAAAAATGTGGATTTGGTGACCAACTGAAAACAGGAAGTTATGGAAGAGAAGGGACTGAAGGAAAACTAGAGAGGCTTCTGGCTTATAAAACTAGGCAAATGCAGGACTCATTAAGGAAGATCCAGAATACATAAGGGAAAACACATCATAAGATAGTCTGAAATTAGAACTTAAATTCATGCATTATAGGTCTTTTTTTAAAATGGGATTATCAGAATCAACTGGAGAGCTTTATTAAAATGTACATACCCAGGCCCAATATCCAGAGATTCATTAGGTCTGGGATTAGGACCAAGTATTTTTCTTTTTTTAGACACTGATGATGCTTCTGATAAACACTCTTGATTATTAACACGGTTATAGCACATGTTGATTATTCCAAAATTTATTTGGAATAAAAAAAGGAAAGTCCAGAGAACCCTGAAAAATTAGAGGATTGGGAGTATATGGGGTATCATATCAGATATTAAAATATGCTATAAAGCCTTTATAATTGAACAGTTGGCATTCGAACATGAAAAAAAGACCTACAGAATTTAACAGAAAATTTAGAAATTGACCCAGTGCTTATGGAAATTTAACATAGAAGCTGTATCTCAAAGCAGTGAGGAAGAGATGAATTTTTAGTAAGTGATATTGGTATAATTCAGGAGTCATAAGGAAAAAGATAAATTTGGATCTGAGGATAAATTTCAAAAACATCACATATTTATGAAAATTGGAACTACATAAGTAGTAAGAGAATATATAGGTCAAGTCCTTTATAATTGTAGAGCAGGGAAAACATTCTTAGCAATGGTCAAAACTTGATACAGTAATGTGAAATAATGGTAAATCTCAATACATAAAAAGCTTTCCTGTGACAAAAAAGAAAAAAGCTGCAAGGAAAATATAAAGACAAATGAGAAGCTGTGAAAAAATATTGTAACTTGCATGAAATAATTTAATGGCCATATAAATAAAAATTATCTAAAAATGAACAAAAGACCAACACCCTGATAGAAAAATGATAGGAATGTTTTAGAGAAAAAGAAATGCAAACGCCCCTTCGATTGAAACATTCTCAAAACTTGCTCATAAGAGAAATGCAAATTAAGAATCATTGAGATATTTCTCACCCAATGAACTGGCAATAATCAAAGTTTCACAACACATCCTGTTAGTGAGGTACAAGGAAAAAGGACCACTCTCAAATATTGCTTACTGGAGTGAAAAATGGAAAAACCACAAGACAGAATTTGATAGTACCTAGGAAAGTTACATATGCATTTATTTTTTGACTAGCAAATCCAACTTCCATGAATCCGACCAACACTAACAAAAAGTATAAAATGGGTAGAGTTATTCATTGAAGCATTATTTATTATAGCAAAATCCTAGAAATAACCTAATCCCAGGGAAATGGTTGAGTTAAACATGGCACACACATACAGTGGAGTACTATGCAATTTTTTCAAAGTAATGAATTACGTAGTATGAAGTATTTCACAGCCAAGGTGGAGGAAAATATCAGGTATGCCACCATTCATCTATATATTTACCTCATTTTTTAAATGAAAGTAAAAATCAAAAACCATAAGAAGCATGGTTACCTATAAGAAGCAAGGGGGCAGGGTAGTAAACATAGAACAGCTGGAAGGTTTCTCATAAAACTTTTTTTTTTGTAAATGTAATTTTGGAACTACATAAAATAATTTACTTAACTATAAAACAAAAAACAAATTTAAAAAGCATCAAAATGAATATTAAATTAAATTAATGGACTTAATTGTATATGGAGTTGGTGGAATAACCATACAGAGAGAAGGATATTCCAAGCAACTTTAAACATAATAATTAAAAAAAAACCCACAGTAATTTATCAGGATAGCCTCATAGGATATAAGTTAAGAAAAAGAACTTTAAAATAGTAACAACAAGAAGAATTTAAATTGTTATCATTAGCCATACTTTTGTTAGTTGGTAGTGTTACTGTAATTTTATTGCATGCACAGTCTGAGAAAGAGCAAATGGATAATTAAGTTGGTGTTTTTATAAATTAATTTTTGGTGTGGGACAAAAAATAAACAGATATAAAATCAGTGAGCTTCATAAAAACTGATCCTGAATTTGAAATGGATGTATTAGAATGAATTCATTATTTTATATTTTAAA
>JAVSCE010010188.1:0-96098 GCA_032199065.1 Smutsia gigantea
ATCATGGTGTATGATCCGCTTGATGTATTTTTGAATTCGGTTTGCTAATATTTTGTTGAGTATTTTTGCATCTATGTTCATCAGGGATATTTGTCTGTAATTTTCTTTTTTGGTGGGGTCTTTGCCTGGTTTTGGTATTAGAGTGATGCTGGCTTCATAGAATGAGTTTGGAAGTATTCCCTCCTCTTCTATTTTTTTGGAAAACTTTAAGGAGAATGGGTATTATTTCTTCTCTATATGTCTGATAAAATTCAGCGGTGAATACATCTGGCCTGGAAGTTTTGTACTTGGGTAGTTTTCTGATTACTGATTCAATTTCGTTTTTGGTAATTGGTCTGTTTAGGTTTTCTGTTTCTTGCTTCATCAGTCTTGGAAGGTTGTATTTTTCTAAGAAGTTGTCCATTTCTTCTATGTTTTCCAGCTTGTGAGCATATAGATTTTATAGTATTCTCTAATAATTCTTTGTATTTCTGTGGGGTCCATTGTGATTTTTCCTTTCTCATTTCTGATTCTGTTTATGTGTAGATTCTCTTTTTCTTTTAATGAGTCTGGCTAGGGGTTTATCTATTTTGTTTATTTTTTCAAAGAACTAGCTCTTGGTTTCATTGATTTTTTTCTATTGTTTTATTCTTCTCAATTTTATTTATTTCTTCTCTAATCTTTATTATGTCCTTCCTTCTGGTGACTTTGGGCCTCATTTGTTCTTCTTTTTCCAATTTCAATAATTGTGACTTTAGACTACTCATTTGGGATTTTGTGTAATCTTGGACTACTTATTTCACTTCTCCCCACCATGAAGGATTGTCACAAATATTAAACAACAAACATTGTAGAACAGTGCCTGACAAGAAATGCAATAAATGTTAGCTATTTAAGAAAATAAATGAGACATGGTCCCTTCCAGCAGCCCTCCCTGGTCTACCTCTTCAGCCTCATCGTTTGCATGCTCTGTTCTTCCTCACATCCCATTGCTCTCCTCAAAATGCTGCAATGCCCTCTCCTTGCCTCTAGGATCAAATCTAAACTGCTTCATTTGGAAATGAAGCTAAATCTCCCCAGTCTAGCCCCTAGACCACCTTTCCAACATCTTTTGCTACGATCCCCCTCCACATACCCTGCCACCAGGAACACTCACCATCCCAAACCGTAGTGTGCGTGTTAGGATCCCAGACTTGTGTTCATTCTCTTCACTTTGCCTAGAATTTTCTTCTTTCCAGTTATTCCTTTATTCCTGTTTCAAGATTAGTTCAATTGTTACCACCTTTCTAATATATTTCTATTTTCCCCAACAATCTCAGTTTTTTTAATCCACAGTATCATAACATATTATTTATACTTATTTAATATTTATTTTATTCTTCCCCCTCTTGTAACTGTGTGGGTTCACTTTTGTTGCCCCCTAAGAAGGAAGGTTACTTGAGGGCAGAAGGTATGTCTTATTTCCCACCATCTTTTTCTTGTGTACCAGGCACACAGTAGGTCATCAGTAGATGTTTGTGGTCCTTTGAATGGGCCACACTAGCTCTGACTGCTGCATGCCAGCTCAATCTGCTCTTAGAGTTTCCCATTCACATTTTTTTTATTTCTTTTTTTTATTGAAGTATAGTTGATAAATAATAATATAATGGTTTCAGGGTACAACACAGTGATTTGACAGTTATGTATATTACTAAATGCTCACCACAATAAGTGGTGACCGTCTGTCCTCATGCAAAGATACTACGGTATTATTGACTATCTTCCCTATGCTGTACTTTTATCCTCATGACTAATTTATTGTCCAATTGGAAGTTTGTACCTCTTTATCCCACTCATTTTTTCTATTTCTGTTGTACAGCCTGAAATTCTTCTGGAGTATGTTCTCTTAGCATTTCTCCCCATCACTGTAAATCACCCACCTATACTCATCACAAAGCCGTTCAAGCTGGATGCAGCTGTCCACCACCTTCCCCATCAGCACAGCTCTGAAGGAGTGAGTTGGCTGTACGAACGGCTCCAGGATTGGAAATCTCATCTCGGCCCTGGTCATTGCTGTTGTGCCTACATTATTGCACAAAAGTGTTTCCAGTCTTTCTATGATATAGAGAAAATCTGCCTATAAACTGACAGTCTTGACCTGCACAATCATAGACATTAGTTACTAAGTTCTTAACGCAGCATTCTAAAACACATAGACAAACAAGACATGATGGAGAATCCCCAAACATCCAAACTGTTGGTAATGCAACCACGTTGTGTCCTAAGAGTCAGCCAGATGGCTAGGTAAGTTTCTTGAGAAACCCAATATACAGGCAGACAACTGGCACTAAAATTCTGTTTCTGGTGAGAAATTTGCTTCAAGTGTATTCTTGTATTCTCGGTGCAGTGGCATTAGGACTGTTAGCCAGTAAATACGGTGCAAACAGACAACTCTGACTTCTCTCTCCAAGCCACCCTCCAAACCATGACCAAAGATAACATTGTGAACACGGACCACATCCTTCTACGGCTTCAGATAGCCCAGGGCTCCTCATTTCGTACAAGGCCATGCATAACCCAGGCCAGGCTTCTCCAGAGAAGTGGGTCACGCCATGCTCCTCACCCACTTTCTAGCTGTACCATGCTACTGCCCATTACACAAATATGCAGAGGCTGCCGCTCCTCCATGCCTTGGCTCATGCTATTCCATCTTCTCTTGTCCTGCTGGAAACTGCAACTATATATATAGGAAAATAGAACAAGTGTTACAAAAATATGCATAGCTGTGAATTCTGGGAGCACATCCTACAACAGCCTCCTCCCTTCCCCCTGCTCAGGCTGCATAAAGCGGGGCCGCTGCTCAGCGGCCCGGTGACAGAGGCTGGAACACAAACCATGCCCTCAGTGCCTACTCACCCTCAGGACTTAGGCTCAGCTCCCATTACACGACCTTAGGCAACCAAATGTCCTCATCAGACCCCAGGCGCATCTGACGGCTGCCACTAAAGCTTTGCTCACGTAAAACATGACATGATGAAGCAACCAGTAGAGTCTTAAAAATTGGGTTTTAAAGATTAATCTGCATCACACACCACCCTGATTCCTACCCCATCTCTCCTCTTACTCAGGTTTGACTCGTCACCATTCTTGCCCCCTCCCTGAGCCTCACAAGCCCCCATATTCCCACCTTCTCCCTTACCTCGTCCTTCACGGGGTGAGCACCAAAGTCATGCTAAAGAAAGAACTGGCTGTGAGGGCGGAGGTGAGGAGTGCAATGATGCATTTTTCTTGAGTGTTATTTGATAACTTCTTTAAAGGTTTTTGAAGGTTTAATTGTCTTTTGGTCAAGTCAAAATATTCATATACTCATTTATCTGAGTCAAGATGTCATGTGACACGCAAAAAAAGGAAAACGGTCCTTGCTCTGGCTAGGAGAAGGGCGTGGAGGCCCCTTTACATTTCAGTATATATGATTAACACCTTTTCCATTTTGTATTGTGTGCATGAACTACCTTTTCAGCAAAACATCAATGAGTTTTCTTTAAGATCTTCTGTACCTCTAACAGACTTATTGCACTGGCATCCTCGAGAATAGTGCATGCCCACTCCAGGAGGGTACAAGGTTAAAATTCCTATTAATGCCAGTGTATATGCAACACAGCTTTGTTGGAAAGGAAAATTCGAAGGTTCTCTTAGAAATGTCCTCACTTTCTAGTATTGAATTGGAGCCTAGAACTGGCTGTAAATAATGAGCACAGGATTTGGGTCCAACATCACTCCTCCTACAGGAAGCTGAAGAATTATACAAATATGTGTCTGAGAAGCAAAGGCATATTTAGGGGTGCAAAGCCATGTGCCCTGTTCGGTGAGTAAATATTACAGCCCTGTAACTCATGACACACAGCCAGAAATCTTCAACAGTGGAGCTTATTGGCTTATTTTTCAGAAACTAAACAGCAAAATACAACATGCCGCAAATGTGTTTCATTTGCTCTCTTCCATCAACTCCTGATGAGTTATTAAGAGTGTTATTCTTTTATAGGCTATCAATAGTTTTTCCATCAAAAAGCTATTTTAATTCATTATGGATGCTTTTTAAAAATGCCACCGTCTAGCCATCACCCTATTGATGGCAGGGGATAAGAGAGGAAACATCTGAGGAAATGTGAGACATGAATTCTGTGAATACAGCCATGCTTTTGTTTTAATATGGCTCATTAAATTAGCTCTGCTGATGCAAGTAAACTCAGCAATGTCTCCATTACCCGCCACAACCCTGGGAATGTTAGCAGAGATTCCCTCTCCACAGGCTGCTCTGCTCTCCTGAAATCAGACAGTCAGTGTGGCCTAAGAATTACACCTTGGGGCTCTGGAGCCAGACTTTAATGCTCCACTAGCGACTAGCTAATAACTTTGGCCAATTGTCTTAACTTTTCTGCCTAAACTTCCTTATTTCTAAAATAGGGCAAACAGTTTTCTCTCTCTTATGGGGTAGTTATATGAAGTAAAAAAGATAATGCATGTCAAGAGCTTGGCAGCAAGTGAGTACTCAATAAATATTAGCTGCTCTATTGTAATATACCAGCCAGACTCAGTGTTATTAAATCTGGAATCTTTTCTCTCCGGGTATGTCTCCATCTCGCCATTGCCTTCTTGATGATCCAATCCATGTGTGGAGAGCACATTCCTATTGATCACCCTGTCCCCTACATTTCACTGCCTCGTTCTGCCTCCAGCCTTTCTCGTGTTTGGTATCCAGCAATTTATAGCTGAACAACCTGGAGACACGGACTCTTTCCTACCCCCTCCGCGTCTCCGTTGTGATACCTTTCTTAAGCACAAGCGGGACAGTGAGGGCCAGTGCAGTATCGTTCCAAGGGGGACGCTCATCTCTGGAGAATGCCTGAGCTCTGGCCGTTGGCTCAGTGAAATCTTCAAAGGAATGAAAAGGAAATGGAATTAAAACTCTCCTAAAAAGAAGTGGAACACAATTTCACCTTGTTCTATCCTTCCTCAAACT
This sequence comes from Smutsia gigantea, assembly GCA_032199065.1. NCBI lineage: Eukaryota > Metazoa > Chordata > Mammalia > Pholidota > Manidae > Smutsia > Smutsia gigantea. The sequence goes on from JAVSCE010010188.1 coordinate 4,979, forward strand.
CAGGGTTAAGCTCTAGGGGAAATTATGGTGGGGTGGGGTTCCCCTAAGAACCAAATCCATAGGCGTTAGCTGCAATACATCACTAAGAATAGACACAGAGATTACCTTTTTCCTTCTGCCTTTCCAAATCCTGTGCATTTCAACACTCTTCTACAAACATTCCACCTTCTTTAAATGCCCATAATGCCTGATAACTTGATTCTTTCTCTTATTAACTCCTGCCTTATTTTAAGGTTGTTCGTGTGTTACAGGTGTTGGTGACTATGTCCTAACTTTTCCACTGAACTGTCAAAGCTCCTGCCTTTGTTTCTTATTCACAGCTTATAATCCATGTTCTTTTTCATGCTGTCACCCTTACTGCTCCAGCCTGCACCAAAGGTCCCATTTGGTGCACAAGCAACAGCTACTAGAGAGCCAAATGTACAGTGAGTTTGTGTCATCACCACCTCAGAAACCATGACATAAACCAAGGAATAATCAATGGCATAGTTTTTAAAAGTGCAACTAAAAATGGATCACCTGTTCCTACGCACAGAGAAACAATTATAGCAGGAGCTGCTGTAGAGGGAAGGGATGATATTTAATAATGTGATACAGCAAATCTCATGAAGCTATAAAATGGATGATCTGTTCTTAGCTCCAACCTGGAAGTGACTTCTCCCACACAAAAGGGTTACAAATTCCATTAATAACCACAGCCCTTAAAAATTTAGCTTCTGGCCCCCAAATTACTAATCCCCATGAAGGAAATGCAGCAGTCTAATGAATCTCATGTTAGACCCACAAAACTCAGAAATGTGTATGACCACAGGCAGCATGTTGGAAAAGTAAGGGTAACAAGTCCGTAAAGTGTGCCTGATGGGCTGGGAGCCAGGGACACTGGGCCCAGCTGCAGCATTTTCTTTTTATCAACAATCTGCCTCAAAGCTCGTGTCATTCGGGGCTGGAGATACATGGCCTCTCGGATTTCCTTCCAGCCTCTTTCCCCTCCAGTGTTTGGAAGATTTGTAAGGAATCCTGAAAATAGGGACAGGTCCTCATTTCTCCAATGGTTCCTCTGAAATCTTCACAGTTTATGTCACATGGTCTCTTGAAGTCTGACTGCTCCAAAGCAGAGAGCCTACACCCACCCTGCCCAGGTGCTTCAGTGGGTTTACCCACAGGAGTCTTGCCTTTCTCGGGCACTGCTCAGGAGAAGGGTGTGGGTCCCAGTTGCTTTCCAGACTGGCCAGCCTCCAACCCTTCCAGGACTCCCTGCTCTCACCTTTTCTCTGAGGGTATCCCCTCTGCACCAGTCTTCTCCAGAACATCCAAATGCCATCTCTCTGAGGAGCTCAAGATTTATAGCACACTGGAGGAGTTTTGCCCTCAGGCAGCTTCTCCTCTCTGCCCTACAAAAGTTTCCAGGGTAAAAAAAAAAAAAATCCATCAACCTTGTTTCCCATCTGAAATGGGGAAGGAAGTGGAGAAACAGGGAAAACCCACACCAAGGAGTCTCTCTATCCCTGATCTTTTGACTAGTCTCATAAAAGGTTGTCTCTGAGTTCCTTTGTGAGGAGGGAAAAGAGAGACAGGCAGGATCTGCTGCATACCCTTCTTTGCAGCTTTGAGTCTATACATAAAAACAGTGATGGTACTTCAGTTCATCTTCTACTACACATTCACCATCTTGATAAACCCAAGGTACAGAATCCTTTCTAACAGCATTAGAAATAGATGCTAGATTTAGGCGATGCACACTTCAACACCAGGGCCAAAACAAGTGGACAAAAATAATAACCTGAGATTATTTCCATCTCTATGTGCAGAGTATGAAAATCACAGTTTTTGAAAGGGAATCCAGGAGTCCAGGTGAGACTTTTTTACACAGCATAGATGATCTGAAAAATAGCAGATGCTTTTACCCAATCTAGTACACCACTCAGTTACTAAGGAAATGGGAATTCTGGAAGTTGGCCAGCCATGCTTAATCTAAAAATCTGTGCTTTCCAAAAAGGAGTGGAGATAAGTCTGGCTTATCTTTCGGATCATAGCCATGGCCTACATAAGGCAGAAGTTATCCACCCATAGTATATGGTCCCCAAACTTTTTCTTTTTCATTTTCCCTACTTGGCCAAAGTCTTGACTGGAACAACAGAAGGGTCTTAAATAGGTGTGGTGAACAGGCAACTATCCAGTCTGACACACGTGGGGAAATCACACGTGACCTTATATTGCACAAGTTATCAATTAATACATGTTCACTGTTACACACAAACAGCAAAAAAATTATATAGATAAGCTAGTAGTAAAAATTAAGAATTGCCTTTATCCTAACACCCAGTAATAACCACTCTCAACATCTTGGGAGATACTTTTCCAGACTTTTTCCACACATACACAAAAGTAGACTGTATGACTGATTTTTGTAAGATTAGGATCATTGTATATATTATTTTGTAACCTATTTTTTTATTTAGGAATATATTTCCATATAAACAAATAAACTTCTATTTAATCCTTTTAACAACCACAGAGCACTCCACTGTACCATAATTACTTTATTAGAAACCATAGGTTAAGTCCAGTTGTTTGACGTTATAAAAAATACTACAATGAATGAATATACTCCAGATGTATTTCTGGCCAGTCCCTTAGGACAAATTATTTAGAAAAGAATTTGAGGTCCTCCTGTTCAGATTTCAGATTTCATAGGTTGTTTTGATGTACATTGCCAAATCGCCCATCACAGATGCTGTTCCAATTTATACTCCCACCTGAGTGGTGTGGGTGCGTATCCAGACCATTCCTCTTAATGTCGTGCAGGAAACTCACTGACAGACCCAATTTCTTACAGCTGTAAGAATCTGAAGCCCTTACAACACACTGTCCATTATTTGAATGCAAACAAACCCAAGAAAACAAATGTTTATGTTGATAAAATATACATGTGCAAACAAAACAAGAATCCTCGGGAGATTCTCATTTGGCAGTAACTTTTCAATCATATTCTATTTTTAAATATCTAGTCATCAAGTTATTGAGTCTGTTTCTTTATAGAACAGTTCTTTTTTTTTTGGTATCATTAATATACAATCACATGAGCAACATCGTGGTTACTAGATTCCCCCCATTATCAAGTTCCCACCATATACTCCAGTACAGTCACTGTACATCAGCAGAGTAAGATGGTATAGAGTCACTATTTGTCTTCTCTGTGCTATACTGCCTTCCCCGTGCCCCCACCATGTTATGTGTGCTAAGTGTAACGCCCCTTATATATAGAACAGTTCTTTAAAGAACAACAACATGTTCTCTAAAGTTCCTTCTGTTCCCAAAGCCTATGGTTCTATTCCACAGAGGGACAGAAAAAGCTCCCCACTGGCTGGGAGCAGAAGGCCCACCTCCCCTGGTTCCCTGCAGAGGCATCACATGCCCCTGGACTGTCCTCAGCCAGCCAGACCACTTCTGAATTGTTGTTTTCAGACATACTATCAACCCTTAGAATACTGCTTCTCTTCCCTTCCTCCCCTGGAAAATTCTACCTATCCATGAAGGTCTACCCCCAATAGCACCTTTTCTGTGGAGCTTTTTTGGGTCCCCAAAAGTCACTGTTTTTATTTCCCACATCTCTCTGTTTATACCTCTTTTATACCACTTACATTACTGAATGCAATGATCTTGTTCACATCCATCTTTCCCATGACACATATGCTGTCTGTATCTTCTGGGATAGAACTGTTCTGTGCATATTAAAGCTGCTTAATAAGTACTTGGTCAACATGCCAACGTGCAGACAACAAACAGGTTACAATTCTCCTGAGTCCTTCTGTGACATCTCCAAAAACTTTATGCAAATCTACTTCAACTTAAAGGATGTTATTTTGCATATCTGGGGGCCGGGTTTTTTCTGGGGCTTGTCCCAGATCCAGTCCCCTCTCAATAGCGTGCTCTTCCTTCCTTCTTACGGACAAACACTTACTCCGTTCTCATTCCCGGACTGGGAAAGAAGATGATTAAACCCAGCACACACACACAGTGCCATGGGGCCAGCCAGGGGCTGTCCACCGTCCAGACTAAGGGTACCAAGGGAGAGAAGGCAAGGTAACAATAATTCTAGTTGAACAAAGTGGGCTGGTAAGCATAAATGGGACAAAGTCTTTGCATTGTCTTCCAGCAGAGACGACAGCATGACAGGGAAAATAAATTAGAGGTGATTAAGTGGGGGAAATGTGTTCCCACTGCTGTAAACTTCATCGTGGAGGACTCAGGCTGAGGCACAGTGTGAATTCCCCTCAAGCGGTGTGAACATTCTGCAGGTACATCCTCAAGGATCGCCCTGGACGTGCTAACACTGCACCATAGCATTCCCAAAGACGCTCCCCCCTCCCACTGTTTTCACAAAGCAAAACACATTCCCAACTGTTTTCTAGATCTGCTTTCATCAAAGACGTGTTTATCTTTTTACCAGGAAGTCACAGCCTGGCCACAGCTGCAGCAGTGAGGATCAGCGAGCCGCCAGCTCTGACTTTAGGAGCCGGCATTCCAGGAACTGAGGTCCTGGGTTCAAAACTGCCCTCCAGGCTTGTGGTAGAATTAGCCCGGAACCTCAGGGCAATGAAGTAAAGTGGCTAAAAGTGAAGGTTTCAGGTTTGGATACCTGTGGGGCTTGAATTCCAGCTCTACCGTTTTCTGTGTGAACCTTGACAAGTTACTTAGCCCTTTTTGAGTTTTTGTTACCTCTTTTATAAAATGACTCACTCTGTCTCTGTAAGCAAGTCTTTTCTCCAATGTCATCTCCTCAGAGAGGCATCCCCCCGCCCCCAACACTCCGTCTAACCGGGGAGTTCCTGTCTCTCTCCATTCCCTCGTCTAACTTTACATTCCTCCTGGCATTTATTATTATCAGTATTTTGTTAGGTTATTTGTTTATTGTCCTCTATTGGTGGGGAAACACCAAGAAAACAAGGTGTTTGTCTTACTCACTTTAGAAAAGTCACCAGCATGTATTAGGAACTCAGTAAATTTTTGCTGAATGCATGAATGGGAAGAGTGGCCCTACCTGTCATCAGATTGTTATGATGATTTAATGAGTAAGGCACAAAAAATGTTTAGCACATTGCTTAGCACATTAAAAGCATGAAATGTATGATAGCTGGAAGTTCTAATAATACTATTAATAAGCATTCCATTCCCAGAGTCACTTTTTTTAAATCCAAGAGTGAAAATACAACTTCATATTATAATCTTGTTTTACGCTCTTTAATGAATAACCCAGCTTCTCCCCAGAAAGGAATAGAAGGACCTTACAGAAATATGTAAAACTAGCCATACCAACATAATTTATACCATCCTGGAATGTTTTTACAGTTGTTGATAAAATTTTAATGCATTTTATATATGTATTCATGTATTTCACAGCAAACGCAATTAACAGTCTCATTCTTCTCATATACAACGCTTAATGAGACAAGTGGTCAAACTTTATGGAAAGAAGCAGTCACCCCTTACCGAATTACACACTGCGGCACCTTCGCTGAGCTGTGCCTGGACGTTGTTCTCTGTCCTCTGGACCTCACACTCCTATCTGCAGAAACAACCCTTGTACAATATCATAGGCGTCTCAACTAGTCTTCATCACGACAGTATTTAATGTACATACTCTATGTGTTTAAGGACTCTCCCATATCATGCACTACAAAGCTTGCGTCTGTCACACCTTTCCTCAGTTTCTCCTCCCATCTTCCTTCACAGTGTGTAAATTTTTGCATCTGGTACTCATATGTGGTGAGTCCTATGGAGTTTCACTTGTCTGCCCATTTCCGTTCGTGCCACTCATTCTGCAGTGGCCTCTGTCCCTATTTGTCACCTTGGTCTCTGCTTTATTATTGCATTTGCACTTTTCGTAAGGCTCTCAGAGTCCTGAATCCTGATTTAGTTCTTTTCCACTTCTTAAGTTATTTGATTACACAAATATATGCTTGAAAAATTAATAAAATTCCTTAATTACATTTAAAAAGTCTCAGAGAGGCGCTTTTGATTTAATTGATAAATGCTCAGAAATGTGATTACTTTTTTGTAAGCAATTTGTGCCTGGCATTAAGTCCAAAATAGGTGACATGTTTAATATTATATGTTGCAGAAATTCCAAGCCTAACTCAAAAAGATTAGCTCAGTAAATCCTCAGAAACATGTATTGTTTATGGCTGTTCATAATCTGGATCTTTATTATTATAGTTTATAGAGTAACAGGCTTGCTTTTCACATGTCCACCAGAGGCTTGTACCAGTTGAAGTGCTCAAGAGAAGATTTCATCCAGCTGAGCCTTGGGGAAACACTTTAGCATTAAATGTTCAAGAAAGATTCTAGACTGGAAAAAGAAATGTGAGAAGTCACTGAGATCAGGAAATCAGAGACAGATAATCAGATAAAGCAAAGGGTGAAATTATTCCTAAGAGACCATATTTTTCTACATAACGGCTTAAGTCAAGCCTGAACCACAAATCTGGCTGAAACAGGCAGAGGAAAGAGGAAAGCAGATTTGCTTATGATACTCACAAAGCGTCAATTCACTTAGGAGAGTCACAGGACTTCCTAGCAATGAAATCCTAGAAAAATGTTCCTTGTGGGCCCTCATGAAGAGAATACCAAATAAGGGAGTGAATGACTTCCTCTGCAACCCCCTAAATTAAATACCATGGAATATTAAATAGGAGCGCTTCTTACAGCGTCCCCAGACACAGTGAATGTCGTTGCCACAAGGCAGCTCACAGAAAGGGGCCCATGAGGGGTCAAGACGATGGTGTGCCAGGGTGGACGCAGCTCTCAATTCAGGAGTAAGTTGTAGTGTTTTTAAAAGAAAGGACTTGTTTGGCCATGTAGTAAATATGGGTCAGGGACTGTGCTGGACATTGGGAAGGGAGCAGTGGCAAGACAACTGTCCCTTCCTTCAGAGGATAACCTACTTGTTGGAAAGATAGACCAAACACTGCAAAACACAGAGCCATATGCAAACTGAGGTGACATCTAAACCCTGGACTTCAGCTCCCTGACCTTCTCATCTCCAGGTGCTTGTTCCTCAACTCTGCTACCAACCAATCTAGTCTTACCATGCACAACCTTGTTATTACTGCAACCAGCACTTACCTCTAGATCTGTTTCAGAAACCCGGCCTCTAACCCACCCAGCCATCCTCCCCTGGCTCCAGCTCACCGACATAATTCTTCACCCTCACTGATATCTCCAAACCATCAACCACATTCTCATTATCCACCAGTCAGTCCCCTCTTTTTATCATCCTTCTTAATCATTTAGATCCACATGGTCTATAATTACGATCACCTCCTTGAAAATTTCCTCTTCTCCTTTACACCTCTCTCTTCTGTCACATTTGCCTGGAAGAAAACCAAGCCTGGTGAGTCCAGTCCATCCACACCTACATTTGAAAAATAGAATATTACTGGAAGAAACACACACACATACACACATAGTATACTTGCCTGATTGCACTTTAAATGCATGATTGAATACCTGAACAAAACACTCAATGTTTTTCTTATGTTTCCCTAGTACATTAGCTTTTCTCATAATGACTGTTTTACACCTTCTCCAGTCTCTCTCCTCAAACCTTCTTCAAATATGAATTTTAAATGACTTTAAACATGTTCTTTATGATTAAAAAAATAGACACCATCAGATAAGAATTTAACATCTTCCTCCCCACCAAATCTGTAAATCTCCTTTCTCTGTATCCATCTCCTCCATTTCTCTTGTTTCGGTAGAAGAAGCAGACCTCCCCAACACAGGCCCTTCCACACTCTGGAGCTCTAGAACCCACATCCCCAGCACCTTCCCAAGGATTCTGTTCTCTTTGCTGCTTTTCAATCTCTTGTTTGTTATTGGATCCTCCCATCAAAGTGCGACATGCTACACAATTTCCTGTGGTAAAAACAAATAAATAATCAAAGACCGAAATCCCTTGCCCAATATTGCCCTCCAGCTGCTATTCAATTTCTCCTTCACATATAGTAAACAGACAAACAAACAAAAACTCTGCTTCTTTCCTTTTCAAAGTTTAGTCGAATTTTACTTCTACCCACAGAACTCCAGTGAAATTTCTGTCAAGGTCACCCATGATCTCTGTGCTGCCAAATAAAATGGACTGTTTTGTATTTCACCTTAACCTGTAACCACTCCCTCCTTGAAAACGGCCCATCTTCTACTCTGGCAATATCACATTCCTCTTCCTACCTCATGGCCCTCTTTCTGAAATTCATTTGCCACCTCTGCTCTTCTACCAGGCTAGATCTCTGAGCTATGTGCTCCTACATTCGCCTGCCCACTTGACACACACGTGTTGGAAGGACAGTAGGCTAAAGGTTGGCAAGAGGGATGACACCATCGTCAGAAGGCTGCTATGGAAGTGGGGGCCACAGATAATGGTAGCAATGGCTATGGAGAGGAGTGGGTTGACCCAGGAGATGTTTAAGAGAACGAGTTATCTGAACTTGGTGACTGATGGATGTGGTAGGGGATGGGAGACCTAAGAGTCAAGGATGACAATAAGGTGGGCTCATTCACTAAGACTGGGACTTGGAAGGAAAATGGGCTGCGTATAATACATACTTCAGAAATTTTCCAGTAACCGGGTTTCTCCCAACTGAGCCTTTAAGAAAAATTGGGTAGCCAGCAGAGGGTTTGAGGTTTCTTCCCCAGAAAAAAAACCCTGCAATGCAGGTATGACCCCTCAAGAAGCTGTGCTTTGACCACTTTGACTTCTAACAGCGCAGTGTCCATGCTGTCCTGTGCAGCGCTCTGCCCCTTCCCCCCTCCCCCCGCCAGCCCTGCACCTGGCATAAACGGGGACTCAGTGAATAGCTACTGAGTAACTGAAAAGAAAACGTAGGTAGAATTCCTTATAAGGAGTTAAGGACTAATCCAGAATGGATACCTGTTTCCGTGCCTCTTGCTTCATGTATAAAATGGAAATATTAGTAATGACTTTCTCTTAGAGTTATTCTAAGGATCAAAGTAATACGTACAAAGGCTTAAAAGAGTGCATGACTCATAGCGGATGGTCAATAAAAGATATTTTTATTCTTGATATTCTCTTTCTGGGGAACCTCTACGCTGCCACGTAGAGTTCGGCGTGTAAGGTGTTTATTAGGGCTCAACACCTGTGAGGGGAAAGGGAGGAAGCAGGATTGGGAAGAGGAAGATGCTGAACTTGGAGGCAGTGAATAAGCCTCAGCCAAACCAGTGGGGGCTCTGAAATGAGCATGAGCGGGCCCAGCCCGGCAGAGCTGTGTGTGCCGGGCTGCAATGGCAGATGGGGCCTGCCCCAGAAACAGTGTGATCTCAGGTGAGGTGGCTCTTTGCAGCTCAGGCAGCCCCTGGAAGGCTGAGAGCTGGAAGCCACCTGCAGATAGCTCCCCCAGTGCTGGGACAGCAAGTCTTCCCTTGAGGGGATCTGGGAGGCACACATCCATGTCTCCCACGATGACCTTCCAGTTTGGAGAAGAACTGGAAAAAGAGGAAGAAAAATGCGAAAGATGAGGTATGTATGTCCTTAGGTTCTAGAAATAAGTCATAGCTGTAGTCTTTTGGAAATAGCTAGGCAAAGACAAAGCAGACTGAGTAGCTCGGTAATCCGGACAGCAGAGGCCCTTTCACAGAGACTTGAGCAGACCATGCCTTTGAGAGATGGGTTTGCAAAGAGTGACCACAGTCACAGTCCCAACCACGGTCCTGGACTGCCGGGCAGGCTGTACTAAGCTACTCGTACTAGGAGGGTCCATCTTTTTGGTCAACTTCCCTACTTTTCTGCAAGCTCATACCCCCACAACAGCAGAGCTGTGACAGCCTCCATCTCCGCTTGCTCAAGAAGGACCTCAAAGTGCATGAAGCAGTTTGAATAGCCTATCCCAGCATGGAGAGAATTACAAAGTATTACTGCCTTCTCCTCTTTAAGATGTTTCTCATATGTTCACTCCTTACAAGCTCTAGGGCTCTTTAGTTCCAAGCATACAGGAGAAATTGTAAGCCCAGCCAATTTTGAAGAAACCCTATAAAATGCCTTCATCCTGATTATTTAGAGTAAAGGAGGCATCAATCTCCCCACATAGGGATGGCAGCCTTCACAGAGCAGACCAAGGAAGGATGCTAAGTCAGACCCTGAGGGGCTTTCCTATATTAAAGTGAAGAAAATAAATCTCCACACTGCAGCACGTTTGAGTCATGGCCCATCCATTTCTTGTCTCACTTGCGGCCCCCTCAGAACACCTCAATGAAACAGAGCAGGAGTGGAAAATGACAAAACCAGGCTGAGGCAGACCTTGCACCAGATCACTCATGAAGCCACCAAGTGCTAAAACACACAGGGAAGGTTTTCCTTAAACCTTTTGAGAAGGAAGACAGAGTATGGCTAGCACTAATGAAGCGGCAGTAGTAAGTATCAAAAAGCAGGCTAAAAGCAAAATTCCATTTTTTTGTAAACACACCTAATGAAAATCCCTTGTCTATTCATTTTTCTCCCAGCTGATGGCCTGCTCAATGTATTCGGTTTCACTGAGAGCTAAGCATTCTGCCAAGATCTAGTAACATAAAACGTGCTCTTATAAGAGCTGCAGTGCTGAGGGAAAGGGGATGAATATTTATGTTCTAGGTGTGGGATCACACAGCCTAAAAAGCATGGGATGTTATTCCTCATTTACTGAGTTTCAGAAGGAATGGAGGAGAAATTTAACTCAGGTTTAGCTAATTCTAAAATTATCTCCACTCTAAAATGATTTATATTTTAAATAGTATTTACTCTGCAAAACTTGAACTCTTAATATTTGAAGAACTGGGATAATATGCCCTCCAGCAAAAGAAAAAATATATGAATTTTGTGAAGACTTTGAAGGCCTTTTAGGAACTGAAAATGTTTTAAATAATTTTCATTGAGTTGGACCTATACAGCAGTGAATGAGACCAGCTGGAACTGGACTGAAACTGGAAATGTTCTGTCATACTCTGAACCAATGTTTGACCCTAATTTTTACTGGCAAACTCACTAAGGATGAGGGTGTGGGAAAGTTGGCAGGTACCTTGTGAACATGTGAACCATTGAGTGGAATGTTGGTCAACTCATGGCCATGGCTGTGGCTCAAGCTAGCAACTTCTGAGAGGGTTAGAGACAAAAAAAAATCAATCATTCCACAGTATATACCACCCACCAGACAGTGACAATGGAGATAATGAAGGCCCCCTATGACAGTGCATTTACAGTCAACACCCAGTCTACCCTGGCCTTCCCAGGCTGTTCTTAACTGGTGACAATCAGTCCGTCATCTTATTAAGGGTTACCCATGGGGCTTGATTCTGCATGTTTAAATTGCAAAAGACAATGGCAAAATGTGTACTTTGCTGTATGCATATTATATATATATATGTATATGTATATGTATACATATATATATAGCTATATGTATTATATATTATATAGTTAAAAGTTAAAAAATCAAAAGGTAATATCAACAAGCTGGATTCAGAGCATGGGAACAGCCTTAGCCATCTTGCCTCCTTTCCCTTCTTCTGTTTTCACAATAACAGGGTCAGTCTATGAAAACTTTCATTTCAGGGTTAGGGGTGCAGACAATTAAAAGCAGGGTGTAGCCAACATTCCTAGCTCTTATGTCATGGAGGAGAGTCAAAACACCTTTTCAAGTCACAAATTTCACAGGGCTTCCAATAGATGGTCCCATATCCGTCCAACACAAATTTGGAAAGCCCAACATTGTTTGAAGCACCGGTAGGTGGAGCTAGAGAGCTAATTGAGCTACTCTGTCAGACAAATACCTAGACAACAGAGCAGACGCATTTGGATAGGACGAAAGGACCAGCTTACAAAAGACCCAGTGTATTCTTTTTTTTTTTTTTTTGGTATCATTAATGTACAATCACTTAAACAACATTATGGTTACTAGACCCCCTATTATCAAGTCCCCCCCACATACCCCATTACAGTCACTGTCCATCAGCATAGTAAGATGCTATAGAATCATTACTTGTCTTCTCTATAAATACTGCCTTTCCCGTCCCCCCTGCCGCTACATTACATGTGCTAATCGTAATGCCCCTTTTCCCCCCTTATCCCTCCCTTCCCACCCATCCTCCCCAGTCCCTTTCCCTTTGGTAACTGTTAGTCCATTCTTGGGTTCTGTGAGTCTGCTGCTGTTTTCTTCCTTCAGTTTTTCCTTTGTTCTTATACTCCACAGATGAGTGAAATCATTTGATGCTTGTCTTTCTCCGCCTAGCTTATTACACTGAACATAAGACCCTCTAGCTCCAACCATGTTGTTGAAAATGGTAGGATTTGTTTTCTTCTTATGGCTGAATAATATTTCATTGTGTATATGTACCACATCTTCTTTACCCATTCATCTACTGATGGACACTTAGGTTGCTTCCATTTCTTCACTATTGTAAATAGTGCTGTGATAAACATAGGGGTGCATATGTCTTTTTCAAATTGGGCTGCTGCATTCTTAGGGTAAATTCCTAGGAGTGGAATTCCTGGGTCAAATGGTATTTCTATTTTGAGTTTTTTGAGGAACCTCCATACTGCTTTCCACAATGGTTGAACTAGTTTACATTCCCACCAGGAGTGCAGCAGTGTAGGAGGGTTCCCTTTTCTCCACATCCTCGCCAACATTTGTTGTTGTTTGTCTTTTGGATGTTGGCCATCTAACTGGCGTGAGGTGATATCTCATTATGGTTTTAATTTGCATTTCTCTGATGATTAGTGATGAGGAGCATCTTTTCATGTGCCTGTTGGCTATCTGACTTTCTTCTTTGGAGAAGTGTCTATTCATGTCCTCTGCCCATTTCTTAATTGGATTATTTGCTTTTTGTTTGTTGAGGTGTGTGAGCTCTTTATATATTTTGGATGTCAACCCCTTATTGGATATGTCATTTATGAATATATTCTCCCATACTGTAGAATGCCTTTTTGTTCCACTGATGGTATCCTTTGCTGTACAGAAGCTTTTTAGTTTGATATAGTCCCACTTGTTCATTTTTGCTTTTGTTTCCCTTGCCTGGGGAGATATATTCATGAAGAAGTTTATGTTTATGTCCAAGAGATTTTTGCCTATACTTTTTTCTAAGAGTTTTATGGTTTCATGACTTACATTCAAGTCTTTGATCCATTTTGAGTTTACTTTTGTGTATGGGGTTAGACAGTAATCCAGTGTCATTCTCTTACATGTAGCTGTCCAGTTTTGCCAACACCAGCTGTTGAAGACGCTGTCATTTCCTCATTGTATATCCATGGCTCTTTTATCATATATTAATTGACCATTTATGCTTGGGTTTATATCTGGGCTCTCTATTCTATTTCACTGGTCTATAGGTCTGTTCTTGTGCCAGTACCAAATTGTCTTGATTACTGCAGCTTTGTAGTAGAGCTTGAAGTCAGGGAGCGTAATTCCCCCGGCTTTATTCTACCTTCTCAGGATAGCGTTGGCTATTCAGGGTCTTTTGCCATTCCATATGAATTTTAGAACTATTTGCTCTAGTTCATTGAAGAATGCTATAGGTATTTTGATAGGGATTGCATTGAATCTGTAGATTGCTTTAGGCAGGATGGCCATTTTGACAATATTAATTCTTCCTAGCCAAGAGCATGGGATGAATTTCCATTTATTAGTGTCCTCTTTAATTTCCCTTAAGAGTATCTTGTAGTTTTCAGAGTCCAGGTCTTTCACTTCCTTGGTTAGGTTTATTCCTAGGTATTTTATTCTTTTTGATGCAATTGTGAATGCAATTGCTTTCCTGATTTCTTTTTCTGCTAGTTCACTGTTAGTGTATAGGAATGCAACAGATTTCTGTGTATTTTGTATCCTGCAACTTTGCAGAATTCAGGTACTAGATCTAGTAGTTTTGGAGTGGATTCTTTAGGATTTTTTATGTACAGTATCATGTCATCTGCAAGCAGGGACAGTTTGAGTTCTTCCTTACCAATCTGGATGCCTTTTATTTCTTTGTGTTGTCTGATTGCCATGGCTAGGACCTCCAGAACTATGTTGAATAAAAGTGGGGAGAGTGGGCATCCTTGTCTTTTTCCCAATCTTAAAGGAAAAGCTTTCAGCTTCTATTCTTAAGTATAATGTTGGCTGTGGGTTTGTCATATATGGCCTTTATTATGTTGAGATACTTGCCCTCTATACCCATTTTGTTGAGAGTTTTTATGATGAATGGAAGTTGAATTTTGTCGAATGCTTTTTCAGCATCTATGGAGATGATCATGTGGTTTTTGTCTTTCTTTTTGTTGATGTGGTGTATGATGTTGATGGATTATCAAATGTCGTACCATCCTCGCATTCCTCGGATGAATCCCACTTGATCACGATGGATGATCTTTTTGATGTATTTTTGAATTTGGTTTGCTAATATTTTGTTGAGTATTTTTGCATCTATGTTCATCAGGGATATTGGTCTGCAATTCTCTTTTTTTGTGGTGTCTTTGCCTGGTTTTTTTTAGAGAGATGCTGGTCTCATAGAATAAGTTTGGGAGTATTCCCTCCTCTTCTACTTTTTGGAAAACTTTAAGGAGGATGGGTATTAGGTCTTCACTAAATGTCTGATAAAATTCACCTGTGAAACCATCTGCTCCAGGGGTTTTGTTCTTAGGTAGTTGTTTGATTACCAATTCAACTTCGTTTCTGGTAATTGGTCCATTCAGATTTTCTGTTTCTTCCTGGGTCAGCCTTGGAAGGTTGTATTTTTCTAGAAAGTTGTCCATTTCTTCTAGGTCACCCAGTTTGTTGCCATATAATTTTTCATAGTATTCTCTCATAATTCATTGTATTTCTGTGGTCGGTAGTGATTTTTCCTTTCTCATTTCTGATTCTGTTTATGTGTGTAGACTCTCTTTTTTTCTTGATAAGTCTGTCTAGGTGTTTATCTATCTTGTTTATTTTCTCAAACAACCAGTTCCTGCTTTCATTGATTCTTTCTATTGTTTTATTCTTCTCAATTTTATTTATTTCTGCTTTAATCTTTATTAAGTCCCTCCTTCTATTGACTTTGGGCCTCATTTGCTCTTCTTTTTCTAGTTTCATTAATTGTGAGTTTAGACTGTTCATTTGGGATTGTTCTTCTTTCCTGAGGTAGGCCTGTATTGCAGTATATTTCCCTCTTAGCACAGCTTTCGCTGCATCCCCCAGATTTTTTGGTGTTAAATTATTGTTGTCATTTGTCTCCATATATTGCTTGATCTCTGTTTTTATTTGGTCATTGATCCATTGATTATTTAGGAGCATGTTATTAAGCCTCCATGTGTTTGTGGGCTTTTTCATTTTCTTTGTGTAATTTATTTCTAGTTTCAGACCTTTGTGATCTGAGAAGCTGGTTGGTACAATTTCAATCTTTTGAATTTACTGAGGTTTTTTTTGTGGCCTAGTATATGATCTTTTCTTGAAAATGTTCCATGTGCACTTGGGAAGAATGTGTATCTTGTTGCTTTTGGAGGGAGTGTTCTGTAGATGTCCGTTAGGTCCATCTGTTCTAATACGTTGTTTAGTATCTCTGTCTCTATTTATTTTCTGTCTGGTTGGTATGTCCTTTGGAGTGAGTGGTGTGTTGAAGTCTCCTAAAATGAATGCGTTGCATTCTATTTCCCCCTTTAATTCTGTTAGTATTTGTTTCACATATGTAGGTGATCATGTGGTGGCTGCATAGATATTTATAATAGTCATATCCTCTTGTTGGACTCACCCTTTTATCATTCTGTAATGTCCTTCTTTGTCTCTTGTGACTTTCTTTGTTTTGAAGTCTATTTTGTCTGATACAAGTACTGCAAATCCTGCTTTTTTGTCACTATTAGTTGCATGAAATATCTTTTTCCATCCCTTAACTTTCAGTCTTTGTATGTCTTTGGGTTTGAAGTGAGTCTCTTGTAGGCAGCATATAGATGGGTCTTGTTTTTTTATCCATTCAGTAACTGTATGTCTTTTGATTGATGCATCCAGACCATTTACATTTAGGGTGATTATTGATAGGTATGTACTTACTGCCATTGCAGGCTTTAGAGTCATGGTTTCCAAAGTTTCAAGGGCAATTCCCTCACTATCTAACAGTCTAATATAACCTATTTCATATACTATTACTAACACAACCTGAAGATTCCTTTTTTTTCCCTCCTTTTTCTTCCTCCTCCATTCTTTGTATGTTATGCATCATATTCTGTACTCTTTGTCTTCCCTTGAGGGACATCTATTTAGCCTTAGGAATACTTCCATCTATAGGAGTCCCTCCAAAATGCACTTTATAGGTGGTTTGTGAGAGGTAAATTCTCAGCTTTTGCTTATCTGAAAATCGTTTAATCCCGCCTTCAAATTTAAATGATAACCTTGCCAGGTAAAGTATTCTTGGTTCGAGGCCCTTCTGCTTCACTGCATTAAATATATCATAACATAACACTCTCTTCTGGCCTGTAAGATTTCTGATGATAGCCTGATAGGTTTTCCTTTGTATGTGATCTTTTTTCTCTCTCTAGCTACTTTTAAAAGTCTGTCTTTATCCTTGATCTTTGCCATTTTAATTATTATATGCCTTGATGTTGTCTTCCCTGGGTCCCTTGTGTTGGGAGATCTGTGCGCCTCCATGGCTTAAGAGACTATCTCCTTCCGCAGATTGGGGAATTTTTCAGCAATTACCTCCTCAATGACACTTTCTATCCCTTTTTCTCTCTGTTATTCTTCTGGTACCCCTATAATGCAAATATTGTTGCGTTTGGATTGATCACACAGTTCTCTCAATATTCTTTCATTCTTAGAGATCCTTTTTTCTTTCTGTGCATCAGCTTCTTTGTATTCTTCTTCTTTAATTTCTGTTTCATTTACCGTCTCCTCTACTACATCTAATCTGCTTTTAAATCCCTCCATTGCATGTTTCATTTCAGATATAGAATTTCTTAATGATTGAATCTCCAATTTAAATTCATTCCTGAGTTCTTGAATATTTTTGTGTACCTCCATAAGCATGTTTATAATTTTTATTTTGAACTCTCTTTCAGGAAGATTGGTGAGTTCAGTTTCATTTGCCCCTTTTTCTGGGTTTTTTGAGATTTGGTTCTGAACCATGTTCTTTTGACCTTTCATATTTCTGTGTGGTGCTCACTAGTGTGCAGAAACTCCAGTCTCTGGAGCTGCTCAGCCCCTAGAGTGATGTTGGGGGATGTAGGGGAGCAGAGCTGCTGCCTGGTGGGAGGAAAGATCTGTTTCCTTATTCCCATCTGCAGTGCCTGTCTCCAGTGGCAGAGACAGTGGGTCAAGCACACACGTGTAAGCCTCTGTGCTTTGTGTCTCTAGCTGTTGTGGGTGGGGCCTCCCTCTGGCTGGCCAGACCCCAGTGCAGTGTCAGCCAGTTTGTGAGCAGGTGCCTACAGGCCAGTAGGAAAGCTTGGCAGGCTCTGTGTCACAGTGCGGGGCCTTGGAGCTGAGCAGGCAGCTGGGGGGATGGAGCATCTGAAGCTCCTCAAAGTTCCCAACCAGCCAGACAGAGCGCACCCAGACAACCTTGTCCATCTGTCCCTTCTCCCGCACAGCAAGCTCCGTGCAAACCCTGCCCCTTCAGCAGCCCTCTTGCTGCTAGGAAGCCTCTCGGACCTCCCGCCCTACCTCTGAAACAGAGCAGCTGGTTGTGGATCCGCCCCTCCACAAACGGCCAGATGGTCAGTCTCCCAGGCCTTCCACCCGTCCAAGCTCCCCAATGTCCAGAGCACCACACAATATAGGCTTCTGCTCACAAAGCAGATCTCCACGGCTACGTGTTCAGCAGTCCCAAGCTTCCACGCCCTCCCCTGCTCTGTTTCTCTTCACCCACCAGTGAGCTGGGGGGTAGGGGAAGGGCTTGGGTCCCACTGGATTAAGGCTTTCATACATTACCCTGTTTCGTGGGGTCTGCTCTGTTTGTGAGGTCTGTATGCAGTCTGGTTCAGCCTTCTTTCTTCTTGCTGTTTTAGGGTTAGTTGTATTAATTAACTATATTTTTGTACTATTGGTCTTTTGGGGAGGAGTTCTCCATGTCACCTCTCACGCCACCATCTTGAATCTCCAGACCCAGTGTATTTTTATGGGGTCCTGTGGATGTTGCCAAGGAAAAGTCACACTGAGAATCCTTATTTATTTCATTCATTCATGCATTCAACAATATTTATGAGATATTTACCATGTGACCAGCGCTGGAACTGCATTAGGAAATTAGAGATTTAGATAGATAAGGTTTTGTCCTCATAAAACTTACATTCTGAAGAGTCGGCTGAGCTTAGCAATTAAGGATTTTCATGCACTCTGGCATCAGACAGACCTTTGGCTACATCCTGGCTCTGCTGCTTATTAGGGAATTATGTAAATGTGAATCTTAGACAATTGGCTCAGTCTATCATCTATAAAACAAGATAGCATTATCCATCCCAGGAATTCTCAACCATTCCAGAATCACCTGGGAGAGTTTAAAAAATATCCATGCCCAAGCCACACCCATAGATTTTGATTCAGTTGGTCTGGGTAAGTGCCAAATCACCAGTAACTTTTAGTCAACAAGAACATCCATTGAGCAGTCTATTGAGTGAGAACTACTCCTCTACCCTTTGAGGTTGTAGAAGAATTGCACTGAATGGTATACATGAATACCTCATGCTTAGTAAACACGTAACTGTTAGCTTTTATTCCCAAGCATAACAGGTGGTGTGTAACTCAGCAGAAGTCCAGGTGTCTTAGAGAAGACTGTGAGCCTGAAGTTGGACAGGGAGCAAGGAAGGGCTGAAGATAAATCTAATAGTTTTGTTCCTTAGAAGGAAAAATGACTACCAATCTCTAACTTTATCACAGCTCGGTAACCACCTCTGCACTGATTTTAATGGGTCAGCTTACTTGGCTTTTTCGAGAGATGGCTTGTTCTGGAGCTTTTCTATTTATTTATTTATTTGCTTTTCCATTTTGAGTACAAGCCACCACTCAGAGTTTAATAATGTTTAATACTAGCCAGTGCTAAGACCTCAGAATATACTAAATTATAGTCCTGTCCTTTCATTTCACAAATCAGAGCAAGGAAGCCCGATGAAGTGAAATTCCAAAGAGCAAACATCCAATAGATTCACAGTTTTGTCTTGTTTGTTTAGCATGAACCTATATAGCAATTTAGCTACATGCAACTTTACATAATAGATTAGTTTCTTACTGGTTGTATGTCAATAGAATCTTTGTAAAGTAAATCATATGCTCAAGTACTAAAAGAATGTAACTGGTTAAAACAACTATGAATCCCTTTGCTTAAAAACAAAACATTTTTCAAGATAGAGACAAGAGTGGCATGGTTTTTTAATCTTTCCAGATCTCTGCATAGAAACAGACAAAGCACCTAGATAGAAAAACCGAAGATCCATGAACATTTAAAATAAAATCATGTCAGACTATCTCCCTGAACCCCAATACAAATGAGCAGGGACAAACTGCCCTTGTGACACCAAACATGCGTGGATGGCATTGAGCGACTATGTGGAAAAAAGCACAGGAAAGACACAGACACTCTTACCGACCTGAGAACAGAAGACCCCAAAATAACAAGAGCTATTTGCTGAAATACAACAGGGCTATTTGAGGACAGCAGTTAAAACAGGAAAGATTTCATTCATTCTAAAAGGGTGAGTGCAAGGTGTCACACTACGATCTGATGTACATGAAATCTCCACGCTGATCAAACACGTAAAGATATGAAACTACATGTTGAAACTTCTAGTCGTGGACTGAAAGCTAAGCAGAATGGAGACAACAGAGAAATGAGGAAAGAGAAAGACCTAATAGTGGAGGATAGAGCCAGTAAGTCTCAGAGAACAAACTGCCTTATTTTTAAACACTACAAGAAAACTATAGAAGAGGAATTTCTGTGAATCGAGAAAAGCAATATTGAACAATACCTTCTTCTAAAAGTTCAAGAAGAATTAATTTCACTTAAAAATGAGGAAAAGAGATGGGGGGGTCTAGTAAACATAATGTTGCTCATGTAATTGTAGATTAATGATACCAAAAATAAATAAATAAATAATGAGTAAAAGAAAGGTGTGAAGGTCAAATCCCACACAAAGTTGTTATAAGAATGAAAGAGAACAAGGAGCAGAATAGCATCCTTTCAGGCAATAGAAACATGCCAGGAAGACGTGCCAAACTGTAACCTTCTACAACCTAAAACACGTGAAGAAAATCATGTAAGACATGAAGAACAACATAATCAGAATTAGGAAGAAAAAACTCAGAAATGAGGTGGTGGCAATCAGGAAAGACTAGATGTAAACAATTTTTTGGAAAAATGGCTATGAAACTAGAAGGAACACATGAGCATAAACACAACAGGTAAGGTCTTCAGAGAAATAGGAAAAAAATGAAAAATTTTAAATCAAAAAGAAATGAAGAAAGAAATAGAAAAGATTCATGACCAAGTAACAATACTGAAGGAAGAGTGGAAGGCCCTGAAAATATAAATCCAAAGAAAGGGAACAGAACAAATACTAAAAGCTATAATTCACTAAAATTTTCCTGAAATAAAGTGATTTGAAGCTATGTATTGAAAGAGCACACTACATACCTAAGAATATTGACCCAGAATGACCAAATGATTTATATAGTACAATTACTGAATTGTAAGGAAAAAGGGAGAAAAGAACTCTTCTAGGTATCCAGAAGAAAAGCAAGTGACTTACAAGGGGAAGAAAATTATATAATTATCAACCACTAACAACAATGCTTTATCCCAAGAGAAAATAGAGTAACATATTAAAGATACTCAAGAGGAAAAATGTGAGCCAATGATTTCATATCCAGCAAAGCTGACTTTTCAGGCATAAAGACCATTGGCAAACCATTGTCCACACGAAGAATTCAAGGAATATTGTTCCATGAACTCTTCCAAGGAATCTACTAGAAAAGTTTCAGGCATCAAAATATCTACAGAAATGTCAACCTAAGAATGGTAGCAAGCATTAAAAATGTAGTTATTTGTAGTGTAGTACCAAGACTAAATGAGTCTTAATGGGAGAGTGTATTTGATGACTATATGCTCAGGCAATGCAGATATCCTTCTTTAACAGAAGGAAAACAGAAAGAGCACAGGAAAATTCTTATAACTCTTCTCAGTTATTATGTTAGTGGTGGTAGTGTCATTATTATTCTTATATAAGAATATGAGACTCTTATATATGTAATATAGGGTCAGTGAGTAATTATGAAACATTGGATATTCTAATTGTCACCCTCCATGTCCTTAAAAACCAAGACCCTTGCATAAGAAGTATTAGTATGAATTCATGAGGTATTTTATTAACAGGGGTGTGTGGGGTGGGGGCACAGAGACAGCATGAGAGATACAAACAATGAGCAATGAACATCCATAGAAACCCAGATTCTTAGATCACGGTCTTGATATACTTTCCACTTAAAAACATAAAGAGACATTTTG
This sequence comes from Smutsia gigantea, assembly GCA_032199065.1. Classification (NCBI taxonomy): domain Eukaryota; kingdom Metazoa; phylum Chordata; class Mammalia; order Pholidota; family Manidae; genus Smutsia; species Smutsia gigantea. The sequence goes on from JAVSCE010010188.1 coordinate 26,453, forward strand.
TAGAAATGGCTGGTTTTATGTTTAAGCTGAGCCTGGGACATCTTTCTATATCAAGTAATGAGAAAGCTATCAAAAACTATGAAGAACATGTCGAAGACTCTCCGAAGTCAATTTGAAGAGGCTCCCACCAGCTAAGATGAAAGTATTTGATCTCCAAAAAGGATACTTGCAATTGGAGCCATCAAGTATATTTAATGCATTAACTCATAATTCATGATTTTTAAAATCTAATTGGTTACTTGGGGAGGAAAATAGAGAATCAATTATCTTGAGAACTGATAAAGGAAAAGAATCAAGCATGTATCTTGTTTTTTCTATATAAACTGGGTACCCAAAGAGTAGATGATAGAAATCACCCCACTGTAAAATATTCCAAGTAATAAACTAAGAAGAAATTATAGAATGCCACCATCTTACAACCTCTAAAGAATGAATGCATTCAGGTAATGAGCATAAATGGCTCCTAACACCTCAAAAAGAGACACAAACAGCTACTGTGATCTTTCAAGATCACACCACCACCCATACTCTTGTCAAAGGGACAGAACTGAGTCTGATCAACCCTCTGCAACCAGCTTCCAATTGACACAATGTGGAACATGGGGGAAGATAATGAGCTATACCATAGGACACCATCAGCGATGCACTCATAACACTGGGAAACTCTGAGATCAAATAAATGCCCTCTGGTTTTTCTAACAAACAAATTATAAGGAAACGAGAAAGGAGAGGAAATCTATACACTAAAAGAGACTTAAAAGGCTTTTATTTTCTTATGGCTAAGCTGTAGTATCTGAAGGATGCATCTAATTAGGGATGGGTGATAAACTATTAAAAATACACACACAGTAGAAGTGATTACTAGAAGTCAGGAACCCAGTTACGTTCAGAGAAAAGGCACAGTTGGGACTGAGACACATAAAGGCTTTTCCAGGGTAGTTAGGAAAGTTCTATTTCTTGACCTGGAGTGTTTACAAGGGAGTCCATCTTATAAAAATAAAATAACAATAATAATAATGTAATAATAAACTACAGTTTTGTGTGATGTGTGACTTTGTGTTTTATATTACAATAAAAACTTTCAGATCCTTTTGAAAAATGAAGAATAAATTAATAAGCAAATCTAATTAGTCTCCTAAATTCTCTTTTTTGGTAAATGAATATTTTATTATATAGTTTGTTCAGAACAAGTATGTGTTCTGGGAATGTGTTTTCAAGAATCATTACAATGTAATCAATTGACAAACATTTATTAAGTATCTACAGTGTACAAGGCACTCCTGTTTCATTGTAATTGGATCTTCTCTTCAGATATTTGTTCTGTTTCTTAGATTAGCATCATGCATTGGAAGTGTTCATTGTAGGTTTGAGTTTTTGAGCTATTTTGTTTGTTTTTAATGTTTAGTTTTATTAACTGGTTGACCTATTATGTTTTGGAGAGGAAAGGCTCAAAGACCTTTCCACTCAGCACAGGAATGGCCTCTTCCCCTGAGAGTGGCCACTGCTGGCACCGAGACCACAGTCCAGTGGTCCGGGGCACGCCCCCACCGACGGGCAGCGCCAGCTGGAACTCTGCTTGCGGAGAATCTGCTCTGTTATTGGACTGTGCTTTGGTGACTCATCATCCCAGCCTCCCAACCACACCACACATCTGGGCAGCCAGTTCCTAGAAATGACAGTTTCAGAGAGGTTTATAATGAGAACCAATTCCCAGCAAAACTAAAGGGTGTTTGAGAATTTTTACCAACCTAAGATCATAAACATCGGAAGTAACTTAACTCCTTTCACCAGAAAACCCATCTCTAAATTTAAAACTTAGCAACCACATCAATTCTTACACTTTATCTGCAAAGCAAAGGAACCATGAGAGCTGCAAAACTAAAAAAAAAAAAATTTCTTTATGCCAAGAAGCTTCTGTCTCAGTTAAGAATAATACATTCGTAGTGATAATAATAGGTAGATTGATAACACTGACCATGTGACAAAGGCTGTTCTAAGCAGATTACATGCATTCATTCATATAATCCTCCCCACAACCTAACTGGAGGTGGTACTATAACCAGTAGAACGGAGGAGCAGAGAGGTTAAATAACTTGCCACGGTCACACAGCTAGTAAGCAGCAGTGCTAGGTCTCCAACCAAGTGGTCTGGCTCCAGAGCCTGTGCTATTAGCCACATGTTACTATATTGCCAAGAGGTCTTAACATCTTGGCAAGCTCAGTAAATGCTAGGGTACAGGACATAGTAGTCTGTATTTGAACACTCCCTGATGTGTCAAATTTGCATTTTAGAACCTCTGGCAGAAAACTCAGCTAATCAATGCTCAAACAGCATCTACTATGCCTCCTTAATAGTTCTTGAAGATGTCCACTTCTCTCCCGCCCCATTGCCACTCCTCTGGTTCAAGCCACCCTCATTTCTCCACTTGAACGCAGTAACTTCCTAAGTGACCTTCCTGCCACTCACCCTAATTGGAGATGACAATGAGAGGCCAAAACAAAAACCCATAAGGTGCCAACATAGGCAAAGAATACACCTACATAGCCTCGATATATTCTAAAAGGAAGGGCTGGAGAGAGAGAGGTGGAAGCAGTTGGAAACTCAGGTCCTTACAAAGCTGGAGAAAGTCAGCCAGCCAGTACGAAGACTCTAAGTAAAATCTCGCCATAAAGAGCAAGCTGCCCTGATCTGCCCTCAGGGACTGTGGGCACTGGAGCAGCTGTAGACAAGGACTGTCTGCTCTCCTCCCTGCCTCACCCAGCTGCCCTGGGGCGCTGGGCAGGAAGGAGACTCCTCACATGATCCAGCTTAATCCTCCTTCTCTCCCTTGCCGGAGCTGCTCGCCGCAGTAGGCGTGCAGAAATGCGGACAGAAGGGGGCTCGCGGTGGGCAACCAGGGTCGTGCTCCTCAGCATCCTCTGGGCTACGGCACACCCACCTGCCCCGGGTGCCGCCCTGCTCCAGCGTCTCCCAAAGGCCACAGGTAGGTGGACACTGGGGTCAGCTACCCCTGCCGCTACAGATGAAGGGACAGAGAGAGGGAAATTCTCACTTACCTCACTTTTGCTTATGCTTCCTGCTGTATTTGTTCTGATTTTCAGCATTTGGAAGAATATCAAAGACTTTTAATACATCAGATTAAGTTCTCAAAGACAGCTCCGAAATAATTCACAGACATCATGAAGCAGGCTAGCCCAAGTTCTTATTGTTGGAGACCATCAAGAAAAAAAAAGTCTTCTTTTATCCTAGAAATTATCTCTTCAAAAATGGATGATTTTTTGCAGGCCTGTGGACACCTTGGGCTCTTAAATGGGAAATACCAGAAATCTTTATCATCAGAGGTATAGTTTCTACCTGATGAGGAAGAGGAGTTCAGAATTCCCTTTTAGAAATAAAGCCGACAAGGAAAAGTGATTTAATGATTTCCTCTTTTTAATTCTTCCCCTATCATAAGCTTACTGCATTAAAGCACCTCTTTCAAGTCCCAAAGATGACTTTTTAAGGATCTACAGCTATGTCATATTCAAAAGTGCTTTATACATTTTCACCAGGGTTCTTAAACTGCCACCCAGATACCACACACTTAGCTTTCTTAAGGAGTGTCCCTTTGTGGCCTTGGAATATGTGACTACAACATCAAACTTTCACCTCCTTTTCCTTACCAGGAAATAGCACCCAATGCGTTATGTCTCCATCCCTGGAATTTCCTGAAGGGTTTTTCACGAAACAGGAGCGTGCAGACGGAGGCATTATAATCTACTTCCTAATTATCCTTTACATGTTCATGGCTGTGTCTATTGTCTGTGACGAGTACTTCCTACCCTCCCTGGAAATCATCAGTGACTGTAAGTGGCTGGAAATCTACCCTGTAACCTTCTGGAATAGGTGTGCCACATATATGTGGCTGTCTTTCAAACAGGTCAGCAATAATTCTGTCCATCTCAGTTAGTTGCAGAGGTCTGACTTCTGTTTTGTAGGGTCATGTCTTAAGGTACTGGCCTGTGTGTGGTTTTTCTTGGTAGTTAATGTGCAGCTGAGCATCATTATGGTGCCCAGCCGTCATTATTATACTGCCTGGCCATTTACTGTTCCAAGTTTTCACATATATGTAGTTGCTGTATACTCCTAATACAATGGATTTCTAATACTTGCCACTTTATACTTTGAATTTTTTTTCAGTTTTACTCTAAAATTGCTATATAACTTTTTTAAAAAGATTGGTGATCAACAAATGCCATTAAGGACCCCACCGCAACCCCACTTCCTCTCCCAGCCTCCTGCCAGTAAGGAAACTAATTGATGTTTATAAACCAATAAATAAATAAGTCCCGCGTCTTATGTAGAGTGACCTCCAGCATCAGGTAATTATAAATTCAGCTATTAAAAATTAAGCTCAGTTACTAGTTTCTGAAAATAAGATCCACCAGTCCCAGCCCATCAGTTCTACCCCTTCAGCCATGTAATTGCCCAGAATTCAGAGTCTAGTCCTTTCATTGGTGCAGTGGCTCCTCAAATCAGGTTATCGGTGATGGTTTTTGCCATATAAGCAAAAGTGCCAGTATTTCTAGTATGTGTCTCCTGCTTGGTTAGTTGGATTCGTTGAGCATGCTCAGTTCAGAGAAGGCCACAGTGAAGGGTCCGGTATCCTACTGCATTACTCACAGGACTGCACAGAACGGCAACCTCTCCCCCTGCCACGCACACACATACTCACACATTGCTAGCATTTCTTCATGGAGGTGACGAGCGTGAATATAAGCTCCCTCTCTTCTTCCCATGGCCCCATCCTCCACCTCCCACAGAAACACAAGTCAGGTCATTTTCTGTCTTGTTCACTGAAGAACAGCAGTATCCTTAGGCCCAGGCAGTAGCAGAGGCATCTTCACACACTTGTTCAATGAAAAAATATTATAGAACAGGTCAGCATCAGTGTATTGTAATTATTATTATTAAAGTTAAGAAGATATAAATATATACGTTTGTCTATTGACATTATGACATTGATATTTTTCTTTAATAGGGATTAAATTACTTTAACATAGTATTTCTGCTTAGATCGATGAAACACAGGAAAAACAGAAGAAAAAGTAAAATAGTAAAATCACCTACATTCCCACAATGCAGAGATTCCCAGTTATCATTTGGTGTATTTCCTTTCAGTCTTTCAGATCTCCCTATATATACAGTTTGAGGTCTTGTCTTTTTCCTCATATTTTTTGTGCACTTTCTCATATTGCTACTCTTCAAAAATATGATTTTTAATGGTAGCACAATAGTTTATGGTTCTGTAAGTTACTTGAGCACCATACACTTGAATTTATACGTAGAAGTAAGCCAGTAGAAATTTATCATTTTAAAAATAATTAATCTCATTATTTAATTTTCTTTGTTCTAAATAATGTTATGCCCCTACTTGTATAAAATCTTTGCAAACTTCTCTGATCATTTCCTTTTGAAGATGCAGAGCTATGCATATTTTAAGCTTTACCTTATACATTGCCAATCTCATACATTGTGGGTTTCAGGTTTAAATGTGCCAGCTTAAGCCTCAGAATGTGGGGTAGCTTCCATTCCAGAAAACTGTGAATAATATCAGTTTGTCTTTGTTAATTGCTTTAAAATGGAACTTCATTTTATAAAATTTGTATTTATCTTATTATTTGTGTGTTAGAAATTATTTAATATTTTATGTTTGCTGAAATTTGTGGTTTTGCTTTTATGATTTCTATTTGCCTGTATTCTAACAGGAAGAGGATGTATTGGTCTTTTTCTTATTGATTTCCAAGACATTTTTTTAACTATAAGAATATCAACCCTTTTTCTAATATAATTTTTATATCATATACTTTTTCATGGTCTGTTGTTTGCTTTTGTATTTATATGTTTATCACATTGGAGTTTATATATTAAGTAAATTTATAAATAGTTTCCTTTTTGATTCTCCTTTTGGCTTTATACTTAGACCTCTTTATCCTTAGGTCAGAAAAATTGTCATATTTCCTTTTACTTATAGTTTCTTTTTTTTACATTTCTTCTACTAAGAATCTGTTTTCCTATAGGGTATAACACCATTTTTCTGAATGCTGATTCGTTTTCATATACCAAATTCTCATATATACAGGAGGATGTGTTTCTATATAGTTGACCCTTGAACAACTCAGGGATTAGGAGCATTAATTCCCTATGCAGTAGAAAATCAATCCACGTACAACTTTTGAATCCCCAGAGCTTAACTACTAATAACCTACTGTAAACAGGAAGCCTTACTGATATTATAAAGTCTATTAACACATATTTGTATGTTATATGTATTTTTATATACTGCATTCTTACAATATAAAGTAAGAAAATAGCTATAAAGAAATATAATTATACAACTATATAAAGAAAATATTTTTTCAAATAGTCACAAATCTCCAAAAAATTTTTTCAATATATTTATTGAAAAAGATCCACATGTAAGTGGATCCGCTTAAAGTTCATGTCATCCAAGGGTCAACTGTATTCTCAAATCTGATGTAAGAATCTATTTGTTCATTCTGTGTCAGTACTGCATTTTCATTAGAAAAACTAAGTAGATCATGTTAATTATAGAAAGTGAAGAAATTTAACATTCAAGGTTCTATGACCCACTCATAATCACTGCCAGAAAAAATTTTTTTAATCACTTTTTTTTTTGGTTTGGTTTCGTATTTCCAACAACTGAAAGAATAAGTCCATCAAGAATTTTATTTATAAAAAAATTATCTTAAGAATGGTAAATAAGTTTTCTAGCTCTGCAGAAGAAACTACTGCATTAAAATTTAGATTGCTACTTCAAAATAATCTTCATTAAGTGACTTCATAGAATATCTATAATAATGACTTCCACGATGCCACTTGTAGAATTACTTTGAAACATCATCAGCAAACATGCATTTCAAGTGAATCACTCTTTGCCCTAAAATATAACACAATAGCTATTATGGATGTGTGAGTTGGTGTTGTGGAGCTGATTCCAATGTGGAGAGTTTCCTCACACCAACAAGCAATTCCCAGACACCAGGGTGTCCAAGAATTCAACTCAATCTGGAAACTACCCACAGATAGCATCAGATCCCATGGTTTAAGGGTTCAGTCCTACAAGACTGCCCCCTCACCCCCACTTCAGATGCCGGTCACAAGCCCAGGTGGTTTGTTTCCCTGGCAATCTGCCTCCATCCTTCAGTGGGGTCCAAAAGTTGTGTCATATTTGTTTGTTTTTTTATTGTAAAACAATTATAGAAGACCATTGACAGTTCTAAACTAAATATATATAGTTTTATTTAGCCTTTGCAAAAACCCTACAGAGTTGGGACTATTAGATTGAGTTTACTGATGAGAAAACAAGCCAAGAGGATACATAATTTCTCAAGACTACACAACCAGGACATAACGGAACCTGGTCTCTCTAATGTCAACACCCAAGAATGTTCTCAATTGCTCTATATGATTTTACATGTCCTCATTGGAGATTAGCTGCCGTATTATGGTTATTTCAGAACTGTTCTATTTGAACAATCTCAAAAGGTGTTTTCCTCCCAACCACACTGAAAATTTTGACCAAAACATAAAATTTAAAAATGCATCAAATACCTACTGCAACTATGGAGAAAGTATACTGCAAAATAAAGAGAATCAAATCAGTTACTTCAAAAAATCAGTTTAGATTTTTGGCAACCTATGGGGGTTGTGAATTAATATTATAAATACTTGTCCACTATAATTAGACTTTGAAGCCTAAACATTTTGTCTAAAATATACATGAGTTCACAGTACAGTGTGCAAAACCAAATATTCATGTGTGATTCAACAACTTTCTGTGGGGTTCATGTTCTGAGTCCCAACCTGAGATACGATGGTGGAGTTGGCAGGCCCTGGCCTTCCCCAGCCCCATAACCCATCATTCCCTCCTCAAATTACCAGAATGATCCATTTGGTCAGCTAAAGGGTCTTTGAACAGGGTTAAGCCTCCAAGAGACTCAAGGCTAGCATCTCCATGCAGGAGACAAGCTGGAGGTGGTGGAGAGCAGAGCCTCTTTCTGATACCCTGGCCAGGACTCAGCTCAGGCAAAGGAGCGCTGTTTTCTCTGTCTGGAGCTCTATGTGTTGGTCTGGCAATTCCTTCTAGAGTACCCCACCTGAGGCTTACAGCAAGGCTCTTTACCTTCTTGCTTGTAAAGGTCACAAAACCCTTCCTCCCCTCTTCAACACTGGAAAAGTAAGCACATATTTCTATTAGACAACCAGAGACATTTTGCTGTCATCTTAACTATGTAAACCATAAGAGAAAATGATGTTGCTACCCACCCCCTTCCTCTAATCCTATCTTCTTTTTTATTCATTTAGGCTTTATAGGAAAAGAGTTTAATGATGATTCTTTGAACACAGAGTGCTCAAGTGAAATCAATCTGAATTACAGAGGGAATAAAAATCAAATTCTAGCTGTCCAGGACATGATGACTTTGGAGATAAGACCTGGTTGCTGTGGCAGAAAACAGAATGGGGAATCAGGGAAAGAGGTTAAAGGATACCAGCAAAGAGGGGATTTTATCTGAGACTAAGTTAGAATTGAGGGAGGTAGAGGTAATGGGGTAAAGAATAAACCTAAGGGAAAAGCTTATAGCCTTTCACTATTCAGCATGATGTTAGCTGTGGGGTTATCACATATGGTCTTTATTATATTGAGATATGGACCCTCTATACCCGTTTAATTGAGTTTTTATCATGAATGGATGTTGAATTTTGACAAATGCTTTTTAAGCATCTATTGAGATGATCATGTGGTTTTTATTTTTCTTTTTGTTAATGTATAACATGGATTGATTTACGAATATTATAACATCCTTGCATCCTTGGAATAAATCCCACTTGGTCATGAAAAAAAGAAAAAAGAATAAACCTAAGGGAAGCTCCCTCCTTCTCACCAGCTGTGCTACCCTAGACCCATACTTGGGTAGATACTCTGAGGTGTGTGTGTGTGTGTGTGTGTGTGTGTGTGTGTGTGTGTTAGAGAGAAACAGAGACAGAGAGGGTTCCAAATGAGGACAAGGAAGAAAGGGAAGCCCTTTGTGCCCTTTTGGTCTCTGGTCATTCTTGTACCTGACTTAAACTTTGTCTAAAAATCCCATGCTTGGTTTTTGAAGTTAGTCACATTACCCTATAGTCATATCTGGTATTGTTTATACTTAAGCTTTTACCACTTTGTTCTACATCTCTATGATCTACCTGCTGACTGTGTATAAAAATGCTAAGAGTCCTGGGAGGATCTGGAGGGGACAATACCATTATATGCTGTAGTGTTACACTGCCATTGTGAGATGGTTGAACATGTCCACCCTGGAGCCAGACATAGCCTAGGTTCAAAAACTGGCCCCACCATTTACTACCTCTGATCTTAGGCAGTGTGCTCAACTTCCCTCAGCCCCAGTGATCTCAGCTGTGCAATAAGAGTAATTAGAGCTCTTACTTCACCGAGCTATATGCCAAGTACATGAGGAAACACAAGCAAACTGCTCACAGAAGAACCCCACACATAGTAAACCCTTACTAAATGTTCAATACATAAGAACAGACTACCATGATTAGAATCCTTTACTCAGGAAAGATGAAAGTGGACAAGGTGAATGATCAAAGTCAATATAAATATGTTTGGGACAGATGTTTGCTCCTGCTAGAGTTTGAAAACCAAGTTTAAGGCAAATAAAAGCAAGTACTACTTCGCAAGGTAGGAAGTAAGTTTATGAAAGTCCTTCTCTCATTTCATCTGATATCCAATGTGCAACTTTAATTAGATGATACCTGAATTCTCTCTGGAATATTCTGTTTGGAGTTCCTTTGATATCCCTACGATAGCAAACTTTTACTGTTTAAAAAGTGCTATCTTTAAAGTATATTTAGTTTAAATATAAATGAATAGATATTATATAAACTAAAATATAATATAAATAACATTAACTTAGAGCCCAATAGGACTATTATCTCTCATCTCTATAAACAGTTCACTTTTAGAAATGTAAAAGTTCAGTATAAAGCCAAACTAAAAATCCTCTTTACATATCCTTTTGATATGTAATGGAGATCTCCTAGAGTTATTTAACTACTGTTCAGATCAGCTTTCTTTACCTTTTTTCAAGCTAGAAAATGGAGAACTAATTAAGTTTGGTCATTCAATACAGATCAAGTCCACAATGAGCTAGCTATGAAACTTGTCTTTTTAAATGTTACACTAATGCACTATTCAGTTAGAAATTTTAATCCCTCCATCATGCTGATCCTTTGAAGTATAACATGCCTTAAGTGAAAATTATCTAGGTTTTTGGGGGAAACATATGTAAATAAAATGTTCACTTTTTCATTAAAAATGATCATTCACTCTGCTTTAAACTAATAGTTGCCCATGTTAAACTTTATATTTCAGAAATAGACAAGAAAAAATTGCAAGTTTTAATTCCAGGTAGAATTGGTTCTAAATTGATAAAATTGAAAGGGAGTCAAATAATTCTGTGATACGACATTTGGATAGTTTCATTCGGGGGATTGTTTGATTCTTAATCCTCATGAAATTTACAGAGGCAAATCCTTCCCAAAGAACCAAGAATCTAGGACTGGTGCTTGCTCCCTGCCACACAGGCACTAACTCATCCTCCCCTTAGGAGCATTTTCACCCTCTTTGTTTTTCTCTTCTCTCTGATCTAAGTTGTGGTCCCCTGGGATTGCATCTAAATCTACCCAGATGTGTGGATCTAAATAAATGCCAAGTCGGCTGTGTTACCAAGATGCTATTGCAGGAACAGGCAATGATGGTGAAGATAATAAATAATAGTAATAAGGCAATGTAGCCATCTCTTCACTTTACTTACATGGATAACTGAAAGAGCAGGTTTTTTAAATTAAAAAGATCTAGGTGCCCATCCCATCTCTGAAATTATTACCTATGTGACATTGGGAAAATTTGAGACCCTAAAACTCAGGTAACTGTGAGGTCTGGAGATAAATGGTCTTGTGTATGCTTTATATGAGAGGCTTAGGGCAGGTGGAAATTCACTGTAATAATCACAGCTATTAGGTTACGTTAGGGAGAGTTCCTGTTTTTCAGTGGCATCAGGCCTTTAAAAGCATTGAACAGGGTTTCAGAATCTGTTCTGTCATAGCTCAAAATATGAGGTGATAACTATAAAGTACTCCAAAATGTTTTTGTCGTTAAAAACATAACAGAGCATATACATACAGCTGTGCATTGAGAGACTAGGCATTTATTCCAATAATGCTTTGTGCAAAATATTTCTAGAAATATACTTTAAATTAATGTCAGAACCAGTTTTGCAAATCATAAAAAAAAAATTGGTTTGCTGTCACACTTCATTTTGGACCCAAAATAGAATTACTCAGCATGACTACCTACCCTAGTCACTAGAGTTGGGTCTGAATGATTTTTGATTGTTTCCAAAACTCAAATCCGTTCACAATGCATGAAAATTTGTTGTCACTGAGGTTTTAAATTGTACCAGGGGATACCAAACTGCATATAGTCTATGGTTGCAGTTCTACTGAAATGTGCATTGTGAAAAGGACTGAAAATATGCTAAAATGATGGCAGTGGTTAAAATACAATAGTAACAGCTTAAATGACTGTCCCCCTTCTATTTTTTTACTCCCATGTTCTAAATATTCAGTAATATAGGGTTTTTTTAATTATAAAAAGAACTTATTTAACAATATGTGGTATAGAGTCTTAAGGCATAAAATTCATACTCTACATTTTGAGAAAAAATTGATAAAATTAGAAGATACCTTAAAGATGGTGTAGTCCAATCCTCCATTTTGCAGATGACACAACACAAGTCTTGTCTGAATGACTTGTCTAAAGTATCATATCAAGGTATTGGCAGAGCCAGAACCCAAGTCTCCATTTTAGTTTTAAAACTCTTTCTGCTATATTTCCAGTAAGGCGTTTTCAAAACTATTATAAACCTTCCAACATGGCGTCACAGAAGAGAACATGCTTAAGAAAAAGTCTGATGAGTTTTAGTAATCAGTTCATTATCATAAAGTTGCACTTTATATAAATAATGTAATGATATCTAAACCTATAAAGAAAATTCACGTTGAACATTTCTACCATATCCTGAAGGACATGTGATTATTCCTTTACAGTAAGATAGAGGAAAAAAAGTAATAGCTCTGGCGGGGAAAAAAATAGAACAATTTATCTTTAATAATAAACTATAGCAAAGAGAAATGCTAACCAAAAGGTCAGTGAAGACAAAGCCAGTCTATTCTAAAGTTCAAAGGTATAAACCATTTTACAAAATATGCTTAAAACCTTAAGATATAATTTGCTTAAGTATCTTTGAAGTTTTACACATCCATCTATCCAGAATCTTCCCTTTCATAACTCAATTAGAGCTCACTGAATAGCAACAAGCTTTATTGTTACTGCCTTGTGATAACCAAAGTATTCGAAAGGGCCACCTATTTTCCTACTTTCCAACAGCCCCACAGATCACCATTTCTCTGTTGAGATTGAATTTTTCTAATGAAGGATCTTCAGCTAGCATTAAACAAAGATCAGTCGTTCACTCTTCAGCTGCACCAAGTTTGGACAGTTAATTCAAGATAAAGCATTTTCTTCTTTTTCAATTTCTGCCACATATTACCTAGTCCTGATTTGATTTGAAAAAAGAATTCATGATAATATCCAATATCACTAAATGCTATATGTTCTCTGGAATATGCTGGAAAACTTCCAAAGTATTCCTGACTCCCAGGAACTATTTTTTCCCTTGGGAAGGAACAGAATGGGGGTAGTTATATGCCAGTACACAAAACAGGGAAGAAAATAACTCAATCAACCATTATGCTATAATTGGCCTGACTAAATGTCATTTTTATATTGGGTTTCTGTTGTGAAATAGAAATAGCACTGAACTAATAGACTCTGGTTTATGCCCTAACTCCTCACATTTAAGATCCTTATTGTCCAATGTAACTTTGCGTTACTTAACTTTCTGAACCTGTTTCTTTATCTGTAAAATGGAAATATCCCCACTCATATTTGAAGATAGTTGAGATTATTAAATTATATATATGAAAGTGAATTGTATACAATAAACGTTATCTACTTCAGTCCTAAAATAAAAAATGCTAATCATAGAGCAAATACATTTTATTTTAAATGTTATGGCCAATTGGCCTTACTACATATCACAGAGTTGTAAAAAGTATACATATATATGTATGTAATAAGTATGTACACATACATACATACACACACACGTAACCCTAACTAGTAAAAGGAATGCTATGAGGTATATTACACAGAACATTACTTCTCTCCCTTCATGAGTCACTGCAGGTGGATGTTCAAGCGACACAACCAAAGGCAAAATGAGGAACGGGCTCGAGGACCTCATTGAATCGTTCAACTATCCTGAGAAGACTTTTCACAACAAAGGTTTCACAGGGGGCAAAATGACGCAGACAAGAGCTAGTTGGGCCTCCAAGACCAAATAACCCCATGATAAAACAGATGACTGGGTCTGGCATCACCGGCAGGCAGTATGTGAATGACTTTCTAAGCACTTCCTTAATCTTTCAGGATAAAAGCCAAAGTCCTCACTGAGATCTACAAGGTCTTACATGATCTGACCATCCATTACCTTTGACTTTATAACCCGCTGCTATACCTTCACAGACTTTATTCCAGACACTCTGGCCTTTTTCTTTCTTGAACACACAGGCTAGCATCTACCTCAGAACACCTGCACTCACTCCTTCTGCCAGGTATGTGCATGGCTAGATCCCTCAACTTAAAAGGCTTTAGTTACCTTCTCTGTGACGTACTTCCTGGTTACCCAATCTAAAATTACAATCCTTCTTCCATGACATTTTTTACCCTCCCTCCCTGCTTTTGCTCCTTGCTGTTTCTTACATGACACATATTTTGCTAGTCTGTCTTCTCCAACTAGAATTAAAGGTCTACAACAGCAGAAACATTTTTGCTTTTTCTACCATATTCCTAGTACATAAATAAAAGCATCTGACATAGTAAGTACTCGTTAAGTTTAACAAATTAACATTAGCCAGGTGTTCCAATTATCAATCACCCCCAAACTACTGGTTTAAAACATTTAATTTTTATCTCCCACAGCTTTGGGGGTTTACTGGGCACAGCTAAGTAGTTCTTACAAGGGGCCTCTCATGAAGTTGGAAGAGAGGGCTGGAATTCTCTGAATGCGCTCTCTCTCTCACATTTGGTGCCTGGGACAGGACAATTCAGTTTGGGGATTGAAATAGCAGGGGTTTCTCAGGCATCTCTATTTTGATATGGCCCTTCATGAGGTCTTTCTGGTATGGGAATTTCATAGTAGCCAGCCTTTAATGTAGTGGCTTATGGATCTAAAGCAATGTCCCTACAGAGAGAACCATGAGGAAGGTTTGTCACCTTTTATGTCCTAGCCTTGGAAATACTCTGGCTCTGCCATACTTACTAGTCAAAACTCACAAACGCTCATCTACAAAGACTAATCTAGAAGGTGACATATGAACTCCACTTATTTTATTTTTATTTTTTGCTATTATTAATATACAATTACATGAGCACCATTATGGTTACTGGACTCCCCCTATTTTCAAGTTCCCACCATATACCCCATTGCAGTCACTGTCCATCAGTGTAGTAAGATGTTATAGAATCACTACTTGTCTTCTCTGTGATATACTGCCTTCCCCGCATCCCCTTACCCCACCCCACCCCACCCCTGCTACATTATATGTGCTAATCGTAATGCCCCTTTTTCCCCCTTGCCCCTCCCTTCCCACCCATCTTCCCCAGTCCCTTTCCCTTTGGTAACTGTTAGTCCATTCTTGGGTTCTCTGAGTCTGCTGCTGTTTTGTTCCTTCAGTTTTTCCTTTGTTCTTATACTCCACAGATGAGTGAAATCATTTGATACTTGTCTTTCTCCGCCTGGCTTATTTCACTGAGCATACTACCCTATAGCTTGATCCATGTTGTTGGAAATGGAAGGATTTGTTTTCTTCTTATGGCTGAATAACATTCCATTGTGTATATATACCACATCTTCTTTATCCATTCATCTTCTGATACACACTTAAGCTGCTTCCATTTCTTGGCTATTGTAAATAGTGCTGCAATAAACATAGGGGGGCATATGTCTTTTTCAAACTACGCTGCAGCATTCTTAGGGTAAATTCCTAGGAGTGGAATTCCTGGGTCAAATGGTATTTCTATTTTTAGTTTTTTGAGGAACCTCCAGACTGCTTTCCACAATGGTTAAACTAGTTTACATTCCCACCAGCAGTGTAGGAGGGTTCCCCTTTCTCCACATCCTCGCCAATATTTGTTTTTGTTTGTCTTTTTGATGGCGGCC
This sequence comes from Smutsia gigantea, assembly GCA_032199065.1. Taxonomy (NCBI): domain Eukaryota; kingdom Metazoa; phylum Chordata; class Mammalia; order Pholidota; family Manidae; genus Smutsia; species Smutsia gigantea. The sequence continues at coordinate 41,863 of JAVSCE010010188.1, forward strand.
ATACTAACTGGTGTGAGGTGATATCTCATTGTGGTTTTAATTTGCATTTCTCTGAAGACTAGTGATATGGAGCATCTTTTCATGTGCCTGTTGGCCATCTGAATTTCTTCTTTGGAGAAGTGTCTGTTCAACTCCTCTGCCCATTTTTTAATTGGCTTATTTGCTTTTTGTTTCTTGAGGTGTGTGAGCTCTTTATATAATTTGGATGTAAACCCCTTATTGGATATGTCATTTATGAATATATTCTCCCATACTGTAGGATGCCTTTTTGTTCTACTGATGGTGTCCTTTGCTGTACAGAAGCTTTTTAGTTCGATATAGTCCCACTTGTTCATTTTTGCTTTTGTTTCCCTTGCCCGAGGAGATATGTTCATGAAGAAGTTGCTCATGTTTATGTCCAAGAGATTTTTGCGTATGTTTTTTTCTAAAAGTTTTATGGTTTCATGACTTACATTCAGGTCTTTCATCCATTTTGAGTTTACTTTTGTGTATGGCGTTAGACAGTAATCCAGTTTCATTCTCTTACATGTAGCTGTCCAGTTTTGCCAACACCAGCTATTGAAGAGGCTGTCATTTCCCCATTGTATATCCATGGCTCCTTAATCATATACTAACTGACCATATATGCTTGAGTTTATATCTGGGGCCTCTATTCTGTTCCACTGGTCTATGGGTCTGTTCTTGTGCGAGTACCAAACTGTCTTGATTATTGTAGCTTTGTAGTAGAGCTTGAAGTCAGGGAGCGTAAATCCCCCGGCTTTATTCTACCTTCTCAGGATAGCTTTGGCTATTCGGGGTCTTTTGTTGTTCCAAGTGAATTTTAGAACTATTTGCTCTAGATCACTGAAGAATGCTACAGGTATTTTGATAGGGATTGCATTGAATCTGTAGATTGCTTTAGGCAGGATGGCCATTTTGACAATATTAATTCTTCCTAGCCAAGAGCAGGGATAAATTTCCATTTATCAGTGTCTTCTTTAATTTCTCTTAAGAGTGTCTTGTAGTTTTCAGGGTATAGGTCTTTCACTTCCTTGGTTAGGTTTATTCCTAGGTATTTTATTCGTTTGGATATGATTGTGAATGGAATTATTTCCCGGATTTCTCTTTCTGCTAGTTCATCGTTAGTGTATAAGAATGCAACAGATTTCTGTGTATTAATTTTGTATCCCACAACTTTGCTGAATTCAGATATTAGATCAAATAGTTTTAGAGTGGATTCTTTAGAGTTTTTTATGTACAATATCATGTCATCTGCAAACAGGGACAGTTTGAGTTCTTCCTTGCCAGTCTGGGTGCCTTTTATTTCTTTGTGTTGTCTGATTGCTGTGGCTAGGACCTCCAGTACTATGTTGAATAGAAGTGAGGAGGGTGGGCATCCTTGTCTTGTTCCCAATCTTAAAGGAAAAGCTTTCAGCTTCTCGCTGTTAAGTATGATGTTGGCTGTGGGTTTATCATATATGGCCTTTATTATGTTGAGGTACTTGCCCTCTATACCCATTTTGTTGAGAGGTTTTATCATGAATGGAAGTTGAATTTTGTCGAATGCTTTTTCAGCATCTATGGAGATGATCATGTGGTTTTTGTCCTTCTTTTTGTTGATGTAGTGGATGATGTTGATGGATTTTCGAATGTTGTACCATCCTTGCCTCCCTGGTATGAATCCCACTTGATCATGATGGATGATCTTTTTGATGTATTTTTGAATTCAGTTTGCTAATATTTTGCTGAGTATTTTTGCATCTATGTTCATCAGGGATATTGGTCTGCAATTTTCTTTTTTTGTGGTGTCTTTGCCTGGTTTTGGTATTAGAGTGATGTTGGTCTCATAGAATGACTTTGGGAGTATTCCCTCCTCTTCTACTCTTTGGAAAACTTCTATGAGGATGGGTATTAAGTCTTCACTGAATGTTTGATAAAATTCAGCAGTGAAACCATCTGGTCCAGGAGTTTTATTCTTAAGTAGATTTTGATTACCAATTCAATTTCTTTGCTGGTAATTGGTCTATTCAGATTTTCTGTTTGTTCCTGGGTCAGCCTTGGAAGGTTGTATTTTTGTCGAAAGTTGTCCATTTCTTCTAGGTTATCCAGTTTGTTACCATATAATTTTTCATAGTATTCTCTCATAATTCTTTGTATTTCTGTGGTGTCCGTAATGATTTTTCCTTTCTCATTTCTGATTCTGTTTATGTGTGTAGACTCTCTTTTTTCTTGATAAGTCTGTCTAGGGGTTTATCTTTTTGTTTACTTTCTCAAAGAACCAGCTCCTGCTTTCATTGATTCTATTGTTTTATTCTTCTCAATTTTTTATTTCTGCTTTAATCTTTAATATGTCCTGCTTTCTATGGACTTTGTGCCTCATTTGTTCTTCCTTTTCTAGTTTCATTAATTGTGAGTTTAGACTGTTCATTTGGGATTGTTCTACTTTCCTGAGGTAGGTCTGTATCACAATATATTTCCTTCTTAGCACAGCTTTTGCTGTATCCCATAGATTTTGTGGTATTATCATTTGTCTCCATATATTGCTTGATCTCTGTTTTTATTTGGTCATTAATCCATTAGTTATTTAGGAGCATGATATTAAGCCTCCATGTGTTTGTGGGCCATTTCGTTTTCTTTGTATAATTTATTTCTAGTTTCATACCTTTGTGATCTTAGAAGCTGGTTGGTACAATTTCAATCTTTTTGAATTTACTGAAGTTCTTTTTGTCCCTAATATATGATCAATTCTTGAAAATGTTCTATGTGCACTTGAGAAGAATGTATATTCTTGTTGCTTTTGGATGGAGTGTTCTGTAGATGTCCGTTAGGTCCATCTGTTCTAATATGTTGTTCAGTGCCTCTGTGTCTTTATTTATTTTCTGCTGGGTGATCTGTCCTTTGGAGTGAGTGGTGTGTTGAAGTCTCCGAAAATGAATTCGTTGCATTCTATTTCCCCCTTTAATTCTGTTAATATTTGTTTCACATATATAGGTGATCCTGTGTTGGGTGCATAGATATTTATAAAAGTTATATCCTCCTGTTGAAGTGACCCTTTTATCATCATGTAATGTCCTTGTCTCTTGTGACTTTCTTTGTTTTGAAGTACATTTTGTCTGATACAAGTACTGCAACTCCTGCTTTTTTCTATTAGTTGCATGAAATATCTTTTTCCATCCCTTTACTTTCAGTCTGTGTATGTCTTTGGGTTTGATGTGAGTCCCTTGTAGGCAGCATATAGATGGGTCTTGTTTTTTTATCCATTCAGTAACTCTATGTCTTTTGATTGGTGCATCCAGACCTTTTACATTTAGGGTGGTTATCGATAGGTATGTACTTATTGCCATTGCAGGCTTTAGATTCGTGGTTTCCAAAGGTTCAAGGGCAATCCCCTTACTATCTAACAGTCTAATTTAACCTATTTCATATACTATTACTAACACAACCTAAAGGTTCCTTTTTTTTCCCCTCCTTTTTCTTTCTCCTCCATTCTTTGTATGTTATGCATCATATTCTGTACTCTTTATCTTCCCTTGGGGGACATCTATTTAGCCTTAGGAATACTTCCATCTATAGGAGTCCCTCCAAAATGCACTGTATAGGTGGTTTGTGGGAGGTAAATTCTCTCAGCTTTTGCTTATCTGAAAATCGTTTAATCCCTCCTTCAAATTTAAATGATAACCTTGCCAGGTAAAGTATTCTTGGTTCAAGGCCCTTCTGCTTCATTGCATTAAATATATCATGCCACTCTCTTCTGGCCTGTTAAGATTTCTGTTGAGAAGTCTGATGATAGCCTGATAGGTTTTCCTTTGTATGTGATCTTTTTTCTCTCTCTAGCTGTTTTTAAAAGTCTGTCTTTATCCTTGATCTTTGTCATTTTAATTATTATGTGCCTTAATGTTGTCTTCCTTGGGTCCCTTGTGTTGGGAGATCTGTGCGCCTCCATGGCTTGAGAGACTATCTCCTTCCCCAGATTGGGGAATTTTTCAGCTACTACCTCCTCAATGACAATTTCTATCCCTTTTTCTCTCTCTTATTCTTCTGGTACCCCTATAATGCAAATATTGTTGTGTTTGGATTAGTCACACAGTTCCCTCAATATTCTTTCATTCTTAGAGATTCTTTTTTCTTTCTGTGCCTCTGCTTCTTTGTATTCCTCTTCTTTAATTTCTATTCCATTTACCATCTCTTCTAGTACATCTAATCTGCTTTTAAATCCCTCCATTGCATGTTTCATTTCAGATATAGAATTACTTAATGATTGAATCTACAACTTAAATTCGTTCCTGAGTTCTTGAATATTTTTGTGTACCTCCATAAGCATGTTTATAATTTTTATTTTGAACTCTTTCAGGAAGATTGGTGTGTTCAGTTTCATTTGGCACTCTTTCTGGGGTTTCTGAGATTTTGGTCTGAACCATGTTCTTTTGTCATTTCATATATCTGTGTGGTGCCCACTGGTGTGGAGAAACTCCAGTCTCTGGAGCTGCTCAGCACCTACAGTGAGGTTGGGGGTTGTAGGGGAGCGGGGCTGGTGCCTAGGGGTGGAAAGATGTTTCCTGATTCCCATCTGTGGTGCCTGTCTCCAGAGCCAGTGGGCCAAGCACACACGTGTAAACCTCTGTGCTTTGTGTCTCTAGCTGTTGTAGGCGGGGCCTTCCTCTGGCTGGCCTGACGCCTGCTCTGTGACTGTGGGTTTACCAGCAGGTACACGCAGGCCAGTAGGAAGGCTCAGCAGGCTGTGTGTCACATTCGGGGGCCTTGGAGCTGAGTAGGCAGCCAGGGAAATGGAGCACCTGAATCTCCTCAAAGTTCCCAACCAGCTGGGCAGAGCGCACCCAGACAACCTTGTCCAGCTCTCCCTTCTCCCGTGCAGCAAGCTCCGTGCAAACCCCACCCCTTCAGCAGCCCTCTCGCTGCTAGGAAGCCTCTCAGACTGCCTGCCTTTCCTCTGACACAGAGCAGCCGGGTGTGGATACCCTCCTCAACAAACAGCCGGAATGTTAATTTCTCAAGCACTCCGCCTCTCCGAGCTCCCCAACGTCCAGAGCACCACACATTATAGGATTCTGCTCACATAGCAGATCTCCAGGGCTACGTGTTCAGCAATCCTAGTCTTCCACTCCCTCCCGCTCTGTTTCTCTTCCTCCCGCCAGTGAGCCGGGATGGGGGAAGGGCTTGGTCCTGCCAGATTAAGGCTTTTGTACGTTACCCTTTTTAGTGAGGTCTGCTCTGTTCGTGAGGTCTGTTTGCAGTCTGGTTCAGCCTTCTTTCTTGTTGCTGTTTTAAGGTTAGTTGTATTAACTATATTTTTGTACTGTTTGTGGTTTTGGGAGGAGCTTTCTGTCTCACCTCTCACTCTGCCATCTTGAATTCGCCTCCACTTATTTTTTATTTTTATTTTTGCTCTGGAATGGAATAGTTCTGGAAAAACACGTCGGCATAAATAGTGTGGCCATTTTTGTAAGATGCAATCTGGCACATCAAAAAAAAAAAATCAGTGAGGTCAATGGCAGATGTCCCAGCAGGGTAGAACATGAGATGGATCTGAGAGTGAGCAATAGGTAATGGTCCCCACAGGCAGGAAGTACAAGGAAATACCACAGGTGACAGGAACTCAACTAGTACACCGTAGTTTGAAGGTCTGGGAAGACTGAAGTATCAAGAATCAATAGGTAAACAAACACAGGGGATTGCTATCAAAAGCCTTGGAAAACTGGATTTTAGTTTGAACTATGACACTTTTAACCTAGGGTAAACAATTTAATGTCCAGCATGCTACTCCTACTGACTATTTTTTTAAATCTACGAGTGAAATCTCATTGGGGATTTCTGATACAACTTTGTCTTAGCTTTCCCAAAGCAAGGTCGTTTCTTCAGTGTGGCTTTCTCTTTTCCTTCCCATAGTAGGTCCCTGAGTTCAAAAACTGAAAGGGCCAAAATTTCTTAGGACTCTCACCTTTTCAGTCCCTGAAAACAATGGATTTGCATGCTTGTAAGTCTGAGGAATATACACAAACTATTTGAATGGTAGTTATTTTCTTGTATTTCCTACTCTATCGCAGTTTTAATGGTTCCATGTTCTAAATCAATAGACTTATTATACAATAGTAAACTTTAATTTGGTTTTTAGTTAAGTGATTTCCTCTCATTTGTATTTAGACAAGGTTGAAATTGCCAATTCCCAAACAAGCTCCTTAATTCAGATTTACTTACAGATGTTAAAACCTACCAATGTTCACTTTTCTTTTTCAAGTTGGATTAGGGGTCCTGAAATACTTTTTTAGCTCCTTTTGGGGCACTGTTAAGTGTAGTTTTAAAGAAGTCATGCTTTTGCTACACACCTTCAGACTCCTATAGCCAGAAAGGACTCTTTTCTGGGTCCTGCAAGATCCCAAATCTCGGGACTCAGAATGAATTGCAGCAAAGCTCCAACAGTGTCTTGGCCTGTTCGTTCTACCAGAGCATTTACTAATGAATTAATAAAGAAAGCAAGACACTGGATTCCTCTATTTTTCAATCTGCTTGTTTTATTTTTCCAGTTGAAGTCAATATTAGTGCTCTTCTGTGAAGCTATAGCTTTGAGAATCTACAGTACTTAAGTTATGAAAAGATACTTTCATTTGTCACTGTACCAGGTGTAACCATCATTTCATTTGCCTTCAGCCCTCGGACTGTCTCAGGATGTTGCAGGTGCGACTTTTATGGCAGCTGGTAGTTCAGCTCCTGAACTAGTAACTGCTTTCCTGGGTAAATACTGCTCCTTGTTTTTCTTGCTTTCTCAATGTGATTTTATCTTCTTCAAGTCTAGTAACACTAATTTGGCTACTGTCTTGCTCATAGGTGTATTTATCACACAGGGAGATATTGGCATTAGTACCATTCTTGGATCTGCAATTTATAATCTCCTGGGTATCTGTGCAGCCTGTGGCTTGCTATCTAATGCGGTAAGAAAACTTTAGTCAACAAAATGTGTTATCTTAAAAATTATAAGAACACTCTATAGTCTAAAACAAACAAGGCACTATTAAAATGTTCAAATTTATTCACCAGAAGAAAAACAATACGTATTCAATTTAAAGTCAACTCACAAAGAGCTCTTGATCAGATTTATGAAAATCAGGTTTAGAAACACAATTTTTCTTAAAAATTCCTTTTTCCTCTAAGCAATATGCAAAAGCTAACAGTATTTTACTACAAATATACAATTTTAGTATTACACTAAGCATGTACTTGAAGAAGTTACAGTGCCGTGGAAACAGTGGATTATCATTTTACAGGTTTCAACCCTATCGTGTTGGCCCCTATTCAGAGACTGTGCAGCATATGCAGTCAGCATAGCGGCAGTCCTTGGTATAATACTTGACAACCAAGTTTACTGGTAAGCTTGAAATAATTGTTACTCTTAATGTAAAACACAATTACAGAGAGGATCCTATGAAATTCTGATGGCTTAGTAACATTTTTTTTCTTCATAACTGTTACTTCAGTCACTTAATTATCTGCCACTCCCACACCATTTTCTAGTGGGTATCTGAGCTAACCCTCATCACAATTACTGGTTGGGTTCTTCTCCCTTCTTTGCGATTTCTTTCTAAGTCACTTCAGCCTTCCTTTGTGTCTCACTAATCACTGGATATTACCCTACTTCCTTCTCCCCAGTGTCTGTCCATAAGTCTCTCAACTTTGCTGCCATTGAAGCCCCAGCTGTTGGCTTTTTCACCTACTGGGTTATTGTTTACTTTGCCTCAGTCAGAAATGGTCATGGCCACAAGATTGGAGAGAAGATGGAGGAAGTAAAAGAAGTCCCTTTAAATTCCTCCAAGTTTCTCTCTGATGCTAATATAGCAAGAGGTATCAATATTAAAAACTGTTTGCTTTTGCTGTAATCTCCTTCTGCCTTGCTGTTCCCAGAAAATGAAAAACGGGGTGACTTAGTTGGCAGATAACTTTTAGCTAATGTGCACCAGGTATCCCTTAGGTGTTTATCACTATGCTATGACTCATAAGGGACAGAGAAACATAAAACAGTCACATAAATTGTGCACTGTGCAATGCCTGAAGACACCGGAAAAACAAAAAATACTGCAAATGGTACCCCTCTGGAGTGCTACAACTTAGCACCCCTGCGTGGTATCTGCTATCAAGAAACTTAGCAGGGAGCAAAATTTCTAAATGAATCATCCTGAAATCTAGTCTGTCTCCCAAAGAAAGACTGTTGGTTACAGCAGGGATCCTTCTGAGACCCAGCAGTTGTAAGGGGAAAATCACTGTTTGAGTATCCAAGCTAATGCTCCCTCTTTTAGGGAAATCAACAACCCACCTTTCAGACACACCAAGGATTCACTGGCTACAAAATAAAAGGTAAACATGGGGTTCAAGTGTGATGGTATCAGCTAATCACAATTCTTTAAAAAAAAAAATCAAGAGTATAGGAGACAGTTCTAAGCGCTTAAGGTATAATTTTAAGAATAAAATTCTTAAAAGTAAATAAATCTTGTGAATACAAGCCAAATTCAGTGAAATTAAAATCATCCACCCCCAAAAAATCTTTGTACAGCAAACTGAAAAGCCCCAGCCAAATATTCTGAATATTTTACACAAAATTTCTAAACCAGTAAATTTGATTAGACATTGAAATGAACAGATACTATATCTTTTATAATTATTATGTACTTTGGGGAATGTATTCTGCCAATGAACTGAGGTGGAGAATGCCCATCATTATTCAGTAGTTTAACTTTTATTTTGAAAATCTACAATTTTTATTCTTTTTCAAAGCATTTTTTTATGTCTACCATTTTGAAAGAATCTACAAATGAAGAGAGTTCCTGATTCCTGGTTTTAAGAGGGGGGGGGTTACTGAAAGACAGGAGTGTCAAGCTCTTATCAATAAACTTGAAATAATTTTGTAATCAATACTGGACATCTATAAAGCCAAAATGTATCTAGGAATATTTTTTTGATCTATTGCTGCATTAGAAAATTATTAAACAGATACTTAACAAAACCTATTAACTCTAAAATAACTTGTTTTTAATTTAAAAACACATCAATTTCTCTCTCTATAGGTATGAAGGAACTTTATTGCTTTTGATATACGGATTATATGTTTTGGTGCTGTGTTTTGACATTAAAATTAACCAATATATCATAAAGAAATTCAGTCCTTGCTGCACCTGTCTTGCCAAAGCTATGGAGGAGAGAAGTGAACAAGAGCCACTGATGGGATGGGAGGATGAGGGTCGAGCATTCATCCATCGGCAATCAAGAACTGACAGTGGAATATTTTATGAAGATTCTGGCCACTCCCAACTTCCTATTTTACATGGCCTTAGTCAGGTTTCTGAAGGTAATAAGTACATCAAGCCCACTATTAAGTTATGTTCACTAGAACTACATACTATGTAAATGACACTGGAGATTCAGAGATGATGAAGAGGCAGTCCTTATCCTTAAGCTCTCAGTACTGTAAGAAAAAACAAAATAGCTAAAATATGAAGGATTAAATACAGGCATACCTTGGGAGATATTTTGGGCTTGGTTCCGGACTATCACAATAAAATGAATAGGGCAATAAAGCAGGTCATGAACTTTCTGGTTTCTAAGTGCATATAAAAGTTAGGTTTACACTATACAGTAATCTATTTTGTGTGCAATAGTATTATGTCTAAAAAACAATGTACATACCTTAATTTAAAAACTTTTGCTTAAAATTGCTACCGTTATGAGCTTTCAGCAAATCATAATCACTTGCCACAGATCACCATGACAAATATAATGAAAAAGTTTGAAATATTGTGAGAATTACCAAAATGTGAGACATGAAGTGAGCAAATGCTGTTGGAAAAATGGCACCAATATACTTTCTTGACAGTGTTGCTAAAAAACTTATCTTCTAAAAAACACAGTACCTACAAAATGCAGTAAAACAAAGCACAAAGAAGTATGCCTATGCTAATAAAAAGAAAGGTTAACTGAAGTTTCAAATGGGACAAAGTGTATAAAGTTTGAAGATGGTTAGAGGGAAAGATTACCACAGAGAAAGGAGCAAAACCTGAGCCTTGTACATCAGATTTTGACCAATGACCTGATTTATAACCAATAAGTAACACCAATTTTAGTCTTTATTATGGAACTGACACAAGGATAGGAGTAGAATATATTCTATGGATTGATGCCAAGGAATTCATATGGACAAAAAGCCCGTCCAAGTATTACGTAACCGGAGCACAGAATGAGCACAGTAAGGAGGCAGAGGAAGGGTGGATAGAAAGGAATGATGGGAAGAGTCTTAGATGTTAGCGTAGGAGTCTTTGCAGGTTTGTTTGCAGGGAAACTGTTAGAATTGAAATACTGGGATAAAAGACATGGTGTCTGTAGGAGGCTGCTAAAACAGCTGACGTGTCTCGTAGTTGCCTAGACAGAGCAAAGGCAGTGGTGATCAAAGAGAACAGATGTGACACAATGCACAGAGGAAGCATCACCAAGATTGCAACTGAAGGACTGGATGGGGGCAGAAAAGGGAGCAGACAATTCTGAGGCTTTGTTCATGATTAAGAAAATGGAAAACCATTTGTAAAAGCTAGAGATTTCATTAAAAGGGGTTGGTGTAGAGAAAAAAGAAAGAAGGAAACAGTTGAATTTGAAATATGTCATTTGAAGCAGTAGCAAAACATGTAGGTGGGAAGTCAAATTCAGCAATGGCCAGAAATACACATTTATGGGTTACATTTTTTATGAAACGGTTGTATGAAACAAATTCTAAATTTAATTAAGTACATTAGAAAAGGAAGTTATCCTGATTTACTATCTAAAAAAATTGAAACAAGATTTCTCTCCTTCTTACAAAAATTATAGTTAGCCTTTCAGGTTCAAGAGATATACATCTCTAAGTCAAATTTTATTTACAACAGGAAACTCCAAAGAACCAGTTCAACTTTTTTCATTACACTAAACTTGTATCTACTATTACTTGATGACCGATTGGCTGAGGCTTCACAAAAAAAATTCTAATGAGTTATTTTACTAGCATTAGTGGTAATGTGATTTGATCCAACATATGAGTACATTATTTTTTAATGCCATACAAATTTTTAAACAATTTAAAAATGAATTCCCATTTTTATCCAGTATATTATTGTCTTCTGCTTACTTAATAAAACAAATTAAATGAAGGTACATACTCAAGGTTATAAGTTACATTATAGATTCTATACTAGTTCCTGTTTTCTTAAAAGTTCTTCCTAAGAACTGAGGTGAATTCTGAATTTAGTAAAGAAAATAATGAAACAAGCCTTCCAAAATCCCTTACAATGAGAATTAGAATGAAATATTCAAGTTATGAAGATTACACTATAATTATCTTATACTCCTACGTGTGCATTTTTATCTGATAGGGGAGACTAGAGGCATTATCAATATTGGGAAGTAGAGACAGACGGGTTGCTGAAGTAGAAGCCGGGTTAATCCACTAATCAAAAAAAAATTCCAAGACCATCCACACTGTAGAAAACCAAGAGATGTCCATCCAACTGACACTTCATAAACATTATCTCTAATGTACTTAGCAAATGAGCCAAAATATTTTGATGGAGTTAAGCCCACAAATCGAGATATGCTGAGTATCACATTTTACACTGTCTGCCCTAAAGTCTCAATTTCAATTAGTTTCCTTTTGGCAGCAATATCGTTAATGAGGTATTCAAATGTTTCTAAATAGCCTCTTAAAAACTGATACAGCTAATTTATTTCAATAGAGCTTTCTAAATGGACATTTCCAACTCAACTGACCATTTGAGAAAACTCAAAAATCATTTAATTTTTCCTCAACAGATCCACCAAGTGTTTTCAACATGCCTGAAGCAGACTTAAAAAGAATTTTTTGGGTACTATCTCTTCCTATTATTACATTACTTTTTCTAACCACACCAGATTGTAGAAGAAAGTTTTGGAAAAATTATTTTGTGATAACCTTTTTCATGTCGGCACTATGGATATCTGCATTTACATACATTCTGGTCTGGATGGTCACAATAACTGGTATGTATCTGAAGTATGAGCACAATTTAAAAAGAAAAAATCAGTTTCATGTAAGAACTGTGTATGTTCACTAAAAGTAATCTAAGGAGCAAATTTCTTTTCCAGCAAAGACTAAGATTAGTGCAAAAGCACAAAAAGATTATATATTAATATGCCAACAAGATCATTCAAGTTTTCTGAGTTGTATGTTATATACCAACTATTCTTACTTTTATACAGCCCAACGGTACAAGTCAAGACATCATCTTATAAATTAAATCATAATCACAGGATATCTATTATGCTAATAATTAAAGCACACTACATGGGATGGACAATATACTCTTTATACTGAATTCCACTACATAATGAAAAATATAGCAAGGTGCCAGTATTTTGGGAAAATGGTGTGTGCCTACTGTTTGACTGGATTACACTTCATTTTGTTTTTTAATAAGGCAATATAAACATACAATGAAACAAGTGAAAAAGGTGTAAAATAAAGTTTCATTTTAGGTTTCTACTACTTTCAGGATTAAAATTTAACTACTACTGCTTGGCCATAACGACCTCTAGTCCCACAGAACTTCTAGTCCAGAAGGAAAAACTGAATATAAACAGAAAAAAAAATCAGAAATTTCTCCCAAAAAAGTTAGTCTGAATAGACTTCAAGCAGAGGTGAGCAAACTACCACCTGTGTGCCCAAATTACCGGATCACCTGTTTTTACTAATGAAGTTTTACTGAACACAGTCACACCCATTCATTTACATATTATTTATGGATGCTTTTACCCTACAAGGCAGAGCTGAATAATTACAACAGAGACCATACAGCTTGCAAAGCCTAAAATAATTACTATCTGGCCCTTATAAAGTTTGCTAATCTCTGACTTTTCCCAAATTAAAATATGACTTAGAATAGTATGCTAGCAAAAAGCAGAGTATTTTTTTCTTTTGTTTTTAATGAGGAAGATGAAAAAGTCCAATTAGCTTGCATATTAAATCTCTCTAAATTTTCTCAGCCAGAACATTAAGGAAACAGGAAAAGAGCAAAATCAAATAACAGATTATAGATGACAAATATTAGTGTTACTTGTGTACATGTGAACCATAGCAAACCAGTAACAAAAATGAACAAATCACAATTCCAGTATCAGTATGTAAGCATACAATAAATAAGCTACTTAAAGCAAATTTTCAATTACACTGAAAGAGCACATGTACTTTTTTTTTGAACTTCCCTCTGATTCGTTTCCCAGAATGAATACAGTTCTGAAAAATACTGAACTGATATAAAATTTAATAGAAGCACTAACAAACTGGGACCAAATGTTAGAAACACTCAGGTAGACAACTCTTTTGTTTTCCTCAGATGCATGGTACTTTCCCAAAGAAAACACTAAATTAAGGTATATCACTAAAATAGGACTTAAAAATGTATACCATGTTAACACATTTGCAGCCTAATAATAGCTATAAACAATTTGCTTTACTCTGACCACTTTAAGAAAATGCTTTGAAAAAGAGAAAATGACCAATCTCATTAGCACATGTTAAGCAACAGCCTTGATAACAGTGAACATCCAAAACTTCCATAAGCAAAATAAGCAGGGGAATTAACCCCTTGGTAGAATTTGGTCTATTAACTTTAGAGATCTGTCATTCAAAATCTGTGCACACTTGGGCCACCCACTTACCAATCTTATTCAAATACTGTGCTAGCTAAAATCTAAGGACATACTGGTTCTGAAATCTAAATATGCATATTTTATTTTTGTCCAGGAAGGAAATATCTGAAATACCTGCAGAGAATGGTTAGTGACTCTATAATATTTGTGACTTGTAGTATCTTTGTTTCTTATAGGGGAAACATTAGAAATTCCAGACACAGTAATGGGCCTTACTTTATTAGCAGCAGGAACAAGCATACCAGACACAGTTGCAAGTGTGTTGGTTGCAAGAAAAGGTAAGAACTAGATCCCTCAAGTTGCACTGCTCGTTCCTTAAGTCTGGCTGAAATACACTAAGCAAAGGTACCTTTAAAAATATGTATTTCCTCAGTACAATACTTAAAGAAAAAATAAAGGAGTGACTCAAGAGGAAGAATTTACTATTTAATAGCAGATTTTCACTAAACCTAAGAATCCAAATAATATTCATCTGAAATGTGCATTAAACCATAATAAATCATGTTAATTTTGAACGAAGAGCAACAAGTAATCTACATACTGTATTGAAAATGGTTTAATAAATAATTAGATAAATAAATGTTGAGTTTAAATACTAACCCTCCCAAAATTAAAAAATACAAATTCAATAAGACTTTTGTTCTAATTCAATTTTCCAAAACCAACAAAAAAAAAAGTATCCAGTGTGTCTTCTAACGAGGCTTATTAATAAAATACGGTATTGGTTTGCGCATTTTAACAACATGCTTTTTTTTTTGTAGGCAAAGGAGATATGGCTATGTCTAACATTGTGGGATCCAACGTGTTTGATATGCTGTGCCTAGGTGTTCCATGGGTTATTAAAACTGCATTTATAAATGCATCAGCTCCTGTACAAGTGAACAGTAGAGGACTGACTTACATAACCATCTCTCTCAATGTTTCAATTATTTTTCTTTTTTCAGCAGTTCACTTCAATGGCTGGAAACTAGACAGAAAGTTGGGTATAGTCTGTCTATTATTATACTTGGGGCTTGTTACAATATCAATTGTATACGAACTTGGAATTATTGGAAATAATAAAATACGGGGCTGTGGAGGTTAACATTAATAGTGTTATAAGGAAAATGTGAATGATGGGAGGGAGAGAAAAGGAAAACTCCATTTCTTCATTTAAGTAAAATAAAAAATACCCTAAACTTTAAAATCTGTAACTTGAGTTTCTTTATCACCAAAGGAAAGCACTTTAAAATCACATCCTAATTTGTCTGAGCCCTTTTTATTCCAAGGACAATTACATATATAAGACAGACTTTTGAAAAAATTATCTGTTTTACCTTGCAGTAAGTTGTTAAAAGGTGGAGAAACTTGAACAAACAAATACCACAATGTAGTACTGAAAATAACAAGAAAAATGGCTTATTTCATTAAAAACAGTGTAACCATTCATTTAAACTGAATGACCAGACTTGCTCTCTTTAAAAACCCAAACTTGAGATTAACAAAAATCACAGTATATTTAACACTATACTGTTCAAAGCTGGTGGGAATTTTAAAAGTTCATTTTTACAGCTCTTGTAAGCATACAGTATTACTTAAAAAATGACTTTTACTAGGAGATTCAGCAAAACAGGCGCAAGAATGCTCCAACTATGGTTTGAAATTATGCGTTACGATCCAAGCGAACATCAATTTCTCTTCCACTGATTTTTATGCCATTCATTATTCTGCAGGCTTTTTCAGCGGATTCTGGGGAGTCAAATCTGACCGTTCCACAGCCTTTTGACTTTCCATTCTCCATTTTTATTTCTGCAAACATTACATGACCTGTAGAAGAAAAACTATAGAATTACTAGTCAATTTAAACAGGTTCCATTTCACTACACAGACTTGAAATTCCTCATAGCCAATGAAATGATATATAACTTGGCTAAAAACACTAATATCAATGACTTAAAAATAACACATCATGTAAGCATTATTCTCATATTCTTAATATATTGCAATTCATATAAAGAACACATACATGTTAGAATATACAGAATTGGAATCAAGATAAATCTGCTTAGGATTTAATATTTTATCAAAATGAACAACACATTTTTGCCTAAATTATAAAGGCAGAAGAAATGTTGTATGGAGAGTAATATACCACATAATACAATATTTTGTTTGCTTTTGTAATTACCCCATCAAGGACAGTTAACCACTACACTACAGACAGTCCCTGACTTATGATGATCTGACTTACGATTTTTCAACTTTAAAATGGTACAAAAGTGATAAGCATTCAGAAGAAACTGTACTTCAAATTTTGATCTTTCCCCAGGCTAGCAATAAGTGAGCAAAATGAGACTGTCCCATGATGCTGGGCAGCAGCAGTGAGGCCCAGCCCCTAGCCCCCAGCCAGCCATGCAACCGCAAGGGTGAATTATCAACAACACTTAAAACCATTTTGTTTTTCACTTTCAGTATAGTATTCAATAAATTATGACATATTCAACACCTTATTGTAAGACAGGCTTTGTTTTGGATGGTTTTGCCTAACTGTGAACTAATGTGAGTGTTTTGAGCATGTTTAAGGTAGGCGAGGCTAAGCTATGATGTTTCATAGGTTAGGTGTAAATGCATTTCAATTTATGATACTATCAACTTACAATGGGTTTATCAGGATATAAATTCATCATAAGTCAAGGAAGATCTATATAGACACTTAATAAGCAGAGGGCTTGCTGGCGGGCCATTTACTGGCAGATACTGTCTGGAGGGGATGCACAGAGTACCACTAGATTCTTACTAAGAAGCAACCAAAAGAAAATACTTACTTTGGGCTCAGTAGGGGAAAGAAACAAAAAACTACCTTTCACTACGGAAGAGACTATTACTGGTTTAGAGCAGGTTAAAAAGAAACTAAGACAGAAAAACTATAAAGGAAAGAAAGAAAAGCAGAATTAAGAAATTCTAATAAATAAAAAAGAAAAACTCTTAAGATTTAAAAATAAATAAGGCAACGGAGCATCACTCTAATACCAAAACCAGGCAAAGACACCACAAAAAAAGAAAACTACAGACCAATATCCCTGATGAACAGACACAAAAATACTCAACAAAATATTAGCAAACCGAATTCAAAAATACATCAAAATGATCATCCATCATGATCGAGTAGGATTTATTCCAGGGATGCAAGGATGGTTCAACATTTGAAAATCCATCAACATCATCCACCACATCAACAAAAAGAAGGACAAAAACCACATAATCATCTCCATAGATGCTGAAAAAGCATTCAACAAAATTCAACATCCATTCATGATAAAAACTCTCAACAAAATGGGTATAGAGGGCAAGTACCTCAACATAATAAAGGCCATATGTGACAAACCCACAGCCAACATTATACTTAACAGAGAGAAGCTGAAAGCTTTTCCTTTAAGATCAGGAATAAGACAAGGATGCCCACTCTCCCCACTTCTATTCAACATAGTACTGGAGGTCCTAGCCACGGCAATCAGACAACACAAAGAAATAAAAAGCATCCAGATTGGCAGGGAACAAGTTAAACTGTGCCTGTTTGCAGATGACATGATATTGTACATAAAAAACCCTAAAGAATCTACTCCAAAACTACTAGATCTAATATCTGAATTCAGCAAAGTTGCAGGATACAAAATTAATATGCAGAAATCTGTGGCATTCCTATACACTAACAATGACCTAGCAGAGAGAGAAATCAGGAAAACAATTCCATTCAAAGTTGCATCTAAAAGAATAAAATACCTAGGAGTAAACCTCACCAAGGAAGTGAGACCTATACTCTGAAAACTGTAAGACACTCATGAGAGAAATTAAAGAAGATACCAATAAATGGAAACACATCCCATGCTCATGGATAGGAAGAATTAATATTGTCAAAATGGCCATCCTGCCTAAAGCAATCTACAGATTCAATGCAATTCCTATCAAAATACCAACAGCATTTTTAAACAAACTAGAGAAAATCATTCTAAAATTCATATGGAACCACAAAAGACCCTGAATAGCCAAAGCAATACTGAGAAGGAAAAATAAAGCTGGGGGGATTATGCTCCCCAACTTCAAGCTTTACTACAAAGCCACAGTAATCAAGACAATTTGGTACTGTTACAAGAACAGACCCACAGACCAATGGAACAGACTAGAGAGCCCTGATACAAACCCAACCATATATGGCCAATTAATATATGATAAAGGAGCCATGGACATACAATGGGGAAATGACAGTCTCTTCAACAGCTGATGTTGGCAAAACTGGACAGTTACATGCAAGAGAATGAAACTGGATTATTGTTTAACCCCATACACAAAAGTAAACTCAAAATGGATCAAGGACCTGAATGTAAGTCATGAAACCATAAAACTCTTAGAAGACAACATAGGCAAAAATCTCCTGAATATAAGCATGAGCAACTTCTTCCTGAACGCATCTCCTCCAGCAAGGGAAACAAAAGCAAAAATGAACTCATGGGACTACATCAAACTAAAAAGTTTCTGTATGGCAAAGGACACCATCAACAGAACAAAAAGGCATCCTACAGTATGGGAGAATATATTTGTAAATGACATATCTGACAAGGGGTTAACATCCAAAATATATAAAGAACTTACATACCTCTACACCCAAAAAGCAAATAACCCAATTAAAAAATGGGCAGAGGATATGAAGAGACAGTTCTCCAAAGAAATTCAGATGGCCAACAGACAAATGAAAATATGCTCCACATCACTAAACATCAGGGAAATGCAAATTAAAACCACAATGAGATATCACCTCACACCAGTAAGGATAGCCACCATCCAAAAGACTAAGAACAACAAATGCTGGCGAGGATGCAGAGAAAGGGGAACCCTCCTACACTGCTGGTGGGAATATAAGCTAGTTCAACCATTGTGGAAAGCAATATGGAGGTTCCTCAAAAAACTAAAAATACAAATACCATTTGACCGGGGAATCCCACTCCTTGGAATTTACCCAAAGAATACAGCTTCTCAGATTCAAAAAGACATATGCACCCTTATGTTTACTGCAGCACTTTTTACAATAGCCAAGATATGGAAGCAACCTAAGTGTCCATCAGTAGATGAATGGGTAAAGAAGATGTGGTACATATACACAATGGAATACTATTCAGCCATAAGAAGAAAACAAATCCTGCCATTTGCAACAACATGGATGGGGCTGTTGGACATCATGCTCAGTGAAATAAGCCAGGTGGAGAAAGACAAGTGCCAAATGATTTCCCTCATTTGTGGAGTATAACAACAAAGCAAAACCGAAGGAACAAAATAGTAGCAGACTCAGAGACTCCAAGATGGAGCTAGTGGTTACCAAGGGGAAGGGGTGTGGGAGGGAGGGTGGAGAGGGTGGGAGCAGGAGATTGTGGGGTATTTTGTTTAGTACACATGGTATGGGGGATCATGGGGAAAACAGTGTAGCACAGAGAAGGCAAACAGTGAATCTGTGTCGTCTTACTACACTGATGGACAGTGACTGAATTGGGGTATGAGTGGGGACTTGATAATATGGGTAAATGTAGTAACCACATTGCTTTTTCATGTGAAACCTTCATAAGAGTGTATATCAATAATACCTTAATAAAATAAAATAAGGAAATGTGGCAGAAAAATAAATAGTTCAGTTCATACAAGTCAGATAATTTCCAGAGTTGTCAACAGCTAGATACTTAATTCTATACTATCATAACTTTTCTTTCTCATAATGCGATTCAAAATAAAAAATATAAAGATAGTAAGGAATTATTTAAGTATGATATTACACCTTAATATAAGTATAAGAGTAAGACGCTTTTACAATAGGATTAAAGAGAAAAACAAAAATCATTATTCTCATGTAGAGACTGAACAAAAAGGGACATAAGGATAGAGCTAAAATGAAGTAAATGATAATTTAACCACTTTATTTTATTGGCTAAAATGCTGTATAATTTTTTAACTGTAGATTTGGATACTATTTTTTCCTTTCAGAAAACATGTTTGAATTGTTAATATCCTTCTACCAATGCCAGTTCAACAAGGAGCCCACTAAAAGACCTCAAGTTTGTTGCAAGCCTTACTCAGATCTAACCTCAAAAGGCAATCTGCTACAAAGAATAAAGAATAGTCAACCCAATATTGGTTACACTTTTATTAATGTTATTTGTTTACCCCACTTTGTTCTTCATTTGTTTCAGTTCTAGTTTTTGAAGTAATGTCATATCTTATTTGGAGAGTTTTTTTTCACTGAAACTACAACAGAGATTACCTATACTTGCCGCCACTGCTTCTTGTTTGATGTTATTTCACTAAGGCCCTAACATAGTCACTCCTCTGTAATCTATGGGATCAATACCAGAAACTCATTCTGGTAGATTCTGCTCCTACAAAGACTACCAACACTTCAAAACAACTTCACAGTTCTGCTTTCTCTTAGTGGTAACTATTTACTAGTCAACTCATTTTTAACAACTTTTTAATTAAAAAAATATTTAAGTTTCTCTTCTTTGAGTAAAATATTTTAAAAGATTATTAATAAAAGGAGCCAACAGAACATCCAGACAGGGTCACACTGCATGTTGAAGGCATATCTTACTTCATTTATCTTTCTAATTTTAATGAGATTATCAAAAATACAGTATTTGAAGATTTAATGAATAAATGAGTAATGAACATCTACTGAGAATGCTTAACTCACTCATAAACATTTAATAAACTCTTACTATATGTACTGAGGCAATGAAAGGTGCTAGGATAAAAAGATGTCAGTTCTTGCCCTAAAGAGCCTCCATCTGGGAGGGAAGAAAATGTGAACAGATGACTACAGTAGAATTAGGTATAAAGTACTCTGAGAAGACAGAAGATGAAGTACCCACAGTGATCACTTTGATCATTTTGTGATGGTGGCCACAAAGGCTACTTTTGTGGGAGAACACTGAACTTATCCCTGAAATGATCCCAAAAATCAAATATATATTCCAAATACTCTTAATCTCCTATTAACTCTCAAAGGCCAAATGAACACTTGCAGTCGTTTTTCATCATCATATGACACCAACATAGCTTACTATTGTGATTATAGTCTCTGGAATACCATGCAATAGCAGAAAACAGCTGGCAGGAAATGTTACTTTATTCCAGTTACACTTATTCTCTCACATGCACAAAAAAAGGGCCTTCTTTTAAAAGTAATAAACCACCTAATCTACAAAACTCATGAACATACTATGGTTATATAGGCAATATCATTATAGCCAAGAACAGTTTATCAGAACACAATGAGAAGGGCCACCAAAATGTACTTTTGTCTGAGGCATTCCAAGCAGTGCATTCTATGCTATCAGCTAAGTTTTCTGGGTGGTACAGGCAACAGAGTGTGCAGAATGAGTCTCAATGTACAGGCAACAGAATGTGCAGAATGGGTCTCGTTAACTCTGTAAATTAACTCATTTAAAAGTCAGCATTTCATTGTGTGATGCTGACAAGGCTCTGCACTACACTATAAACAGGGAAATAAATAAACCACTTATTAATATTTCTCACAAGAACAAACCTTTATAAATGCAAGCAATGATGATATATTAACCTTTTAAAAATCAGGTAATAAAATAAGCCCTTTCTTTATCCACAGGAGACAATGACAGGCTCTCTCTAAATCTTGTTAATAAGTTGTAATTTGCACTGCTCTAATTAGGAGGATACAAAAATAATTCATTTATTTGAAGTGGAATTAGAAGACTTGTCATACTATCCAGAAATAAGCATCTGGACAAGTAAAGGTCTAAACACGGTGTTTGAAATTTAAAATCAATTTTTCCTCCATAATCAACACCAACATATCTGCAGTCATTGGCATACTTACCACACTGACTGAATTTCTCTTTTAGTTTCTGCCAAGTCAAGTCAAAAGGCAGCTAGAATAAAAAAAGGTATTAGTAACAGATACACAAAGGAAAAAATAAGTTTAAGTATGCTTTACATTTAGTTGCTTACATTTCTGACAAATATCTGGTTGCCTTTGGAGCCTATTCTGTCTCTCATTCCACTTCCCATTGGACCTGATAAAAATCCTCGATCCATGTCGATGCTCCTTTCCAGTATAGCTCCTATACCTGGTCCCATTCTATCAAAGCTGGAACTCATCCGATCCAATCCCATTCCCATTCCTCCAGTCACACTGTTCATGCCACCCATTCCACCACCTAGATTTTCAAGGGAAGGGAGGGTTTGGGAATTTGGTATTGTTGTTTTAAAAACAGAAAGCAAAGAAGGAAAAGGAAGGAAAAGAAAGGAAAGAGGGAGAGAATCATTTTTGAGAAAGAAAAGGAGAGAAAAATTAATTCATTTATGTATTAGCTAATAAATAAACATAAAATTACTTTCATCCAATGTAACAATCTTCCAAGGAAAAGAATGTAATTTGTTATATATTCGGTTAGTTGAATGTTAATGGCTAATTAAATCTGTTAATTCTAACCACTATTTAAAATACATTACACATATATACTTCCATAAAATTATATTCTGATCGTAAAATACATCATTTAAGTTATATAAATTTTCTATCAATTACTTTATCCATTAATGTTAAGTAGTTTTCAATTTTCATTTTTATTTTTTAAAAATACCAGGCTTAATAATTGCTAGAACAAAGATATATGAGGTAAATTCAAGTTATTACAGCTCCAACATATCAACTGTTGCTTTCATCATATGTGTCTACATAATAGTCTTTTCCTAGCTTACCTTTTACCAGTTATCTTAAGTTTCACATGCAGTTTCTTTTCGTATCAATTTGATTTTCAATAACCACAGAAAAACCTAACTTTTAATCTTAACATTATATAAAACTTGTGGAGATAACAAAAAATTGGAATCACACTCCTCTGACCAAAGCTTGAGCATTTAGCTCGTAGATCATAACCCACTTCATTCTTGTGTATTGAGTCCTTTATTCCAATCCTATTCATTCTCAAAATTTATCATTGTTCTCTCATACCCAATATCCTCATACATAGAAAGTCTAAAAATTAATGTCACCCTCACAATGGATTTCTGTGAAGAGCAAATATAAAATGAGAGAAACAGAAGTGTAAATAAACACTGAGGTAAAAATGGGAGGTAGGGGAGTTATGATTAATGGAAAAAGTGGCCAAAGATGAAAAGAAGGAATAAAATGAGAATCAAGGTACAATGAAAGTAAATTTTTTCATCTGACAGGATTTTTGAATTCACTCTTAGAACAGTTGAAGGAGGCTGTGTTTCCTTTTATGAGATTTCAATTAACGGAAGTCAGTAAAGTATGGAGAACTCAGAGACATAGTTCAGTAAGCAACACAGTAAAAAAAAAACTAAGCCATATGTTAAGGCTTAAATATAAGGCCTCTAATGTGCTAGTGGAAACAGATGGGAGAAATTCTGCATTCCCAGTGCTACAACTACACAAGATTCCATCAAAAGGAAAGTTTAGGAGAAGAGGAAATCAGCATCTCTTTCAACCTTAGCCCCCAGCCTCAGGAGGTCTCTAAAAATGTCATATTTGGGTCAATTCACCTGTGTCTACCAAAAGGTACAAGATGTGTTCACAGGTGAAATAAGCTAGTCATCAACAGCACTTGTGGACAATAAGCAAGGAAACAAAGTTGGTGCTAAACCAAAAGTTGTTCCTGACACTTGATCAGAGAAATCCCCAGATTTCTTAGTTGGAAAGGAGGTTCTTGATTTGGTTGTCAATTAATACATATTATGGTGTTAGTTTAGAAATGTCAAAGAATTAAAATTCAAAGTTATCTTAGAAATTTCAAACAGTGATCAAACAGAAAAGCTCAGTAACTATCAAAGTTTCTCTTAATCATGATAAGACATATTAACATATAAGAATAAAGTATTACTATACTACAGTAACTACTCTTGCAAAGTCTTCTGCAAGCACTCAAATATCACTGAATAAATTCTAGTAAAAATTAAACCTACTTATTCCAGATCCTACTGGACCCATGTTAGAAGCTCCTATTCTTCCCGCAAACCCTCCAATCATTGCACTGCCTAAACAAGGATGGAAAGATAATATACTAATTAATTTAAACATCAGACTTTAAAATTCCCAAGCTACTATGCTCTCAGATGTACAGTAACTGAAAAGTATGTCTTGTAGAAACAGGGTTTTAATATGTAAGATACTGAAAAGAGACTTGATACATTAAAATCCCTCAAGTGTTTTTCTTCAAGTCATAAATTGTGTGAAACATTATCAATTTCCAGCTTTTCATAAAAAAGAGAAACAAACTTTGAAAAATATAACCTGCAGGAAAAAAAGGGAGAAGTATGCAGCCAGCCCTACCAAGTCTACCAAAGGAATCTCCAAAGCCTCGATTTATTCCAATATCACCACGTCCAAAATCTCTCTCCATGCTACTAGTCACTGCACCACGGTATAGCTCTGAAAAAAGTATGCAACAAATTAACCCTTTTGTAAGTATATCAGTACATGGTAATCCATTTAAGAACACTGAAATGAAACTGAAAAGATAGCAGAAATCACAAATATAAAAAATCTGTGATTTACACAACTTACCTCACATGCCACATATATTCCTCCCCAGGCCCACCATGCCTTTCCCTTTCCCCGTGTCCACATGCCCTCTGAAGACATCTATAGTACCCATTCCTAAGTGAAGGGGGGGAAATTTTTAATAATACGAATTAAATGGAGTATACACATCCAACTATACCTACCTCCCATTCGGCCAAATCCTCCCATGCTATTCATTGCTTCCAGACCACCAAACCCAATTCCTATGGAATAAAGATTAATTTTGAGATTTGACTGTCAGCTGTATAGAT
The DNA here is from genome assembly GCA_032199065.1 of Smutsia gigantea. NCBI lineage: Eukaryota > Metazoa > Chordata > Mammalia > Pholidota > Manidae > Smutsia > Smutsia gigantea. The sequence continues at coordinate 66,403 of JAVSCE010010188.1, forward strand.
GGAATGTTTATTTTTGTAAATGTTACGTTTCACCAGTAAACTCTTCATCCACCCTACCTTGTGCGGCTTCTTCTTAACATATCACCTTCCATATCCCTTAAGTATGTACCAGACTCAAATTCTGCTAGCAGCCTTTAGGATGTGAGCCAACAATAAACCATGTCTTTTTTTCTCCTTAGAATTCTCAACACAATTACTAGTTTACTAAAAATGGTGATGGGTACATATAAAAAACAAATGCTTATACATACCTCCTCCAATTCTATTCATTCCTCCAAAACCTGGACCATCCATTCCCATACCTCAAATAAAATACACATTATGTTCTTTCAGTAAATCTTATTTTTATGACTAAAGACAGACATAATGCAATACAGCAAAGTAGATACCACTGGCCTAATCACAATGGAACACTAGAGAAGCAGTGTGGCACAGGTGGGATGCTTAAAAGGGCTATGTCATAGCAGTTGTCTAATCAGGAGTCTTCAAAAAGGCTTCTTTGACTACTTATTAAATAAGAAAACAAAATTCACTAGTCACAGTAACATTCAGTTAGAGAATACAGAAGACTAGGTAATCATTCAGGGTTTTTTTCAGCACAGACACACAAATATCACTGTAGCAGACTTGGAGATCAGTTCAGAAAGTAAGGATGCCTCTCAATATGGCAGCTAAGAGAGCAGTAAAAAAAACCAAAAATACTATGTGTTTAGGAGGTGGAGGGCCTAAGAGTAAGGGAGAAAATTTCCACCTGCTTGGATCAGACTGATTACCTTAACTACCCTCATAACTTAAGGTGTAGCTATAATACCTCAAAAAAATAGGAATCTGACAGCATTTCTTAGACCATCAATTAAAAGAGCAATTCTCAAAACAAAGTCTGGGGACCTTTGAAGGTCCAATAGGTCAAAACATCAAATAATACCAAGATATTATTTGACTGTTTTAATCTCATTGTCTCATGAGTATAAGGTGGAATTTTCCAGAAACACATGATGTACATTATCACAACAAACAAAATGCAGAAGCAGAAATGACAGCATGGCTGTCTTGCATTAAGCCAAACATTAAAGAAATATACAGAAAGGTAAACCACCACCACTCTTCTAATTTTTTTTAATTGGAAAACATTATTTTTCTTAAAAAACTATACTTGCCACATGGGTTTATTATTATTTTTAATAAATACAGATATTTTTTAATTCTCAGTTTTAACTTCTGATACAGTAAATATTGATAAATACAACCACATAAACAAAAGCACTTTGGGGTCCTCAACAAATTTTAGGAATATAAAAGGGTCCTGAAATCAAAAAGCTTAAAAACCAGTTTTCAAAGATTAAACTATAAATTAGTCCAGGTAAAGAGCCAAGTAGCTATCCAAAAAGCTACCTTCCCAACTAGATATACAAATTTAAACTACTTATGGTAGCATTTCAGCCATTTCATAAATACTGTATATCCATGATACACAAAGTACTATGTTGAACATTTTTCTTCTCTCTTAAAGACACTTCAAAATTCAAAGCGTTGAAAGGCTAGCTACAGCACAGCCAGCCTCAGAGGAGCCCTCCTGACCTGTGCCCGCCCTCCTTCATGTTCTCTGCTCTCAAGGGTTCATCCCTTTTTCAGACTGAAATGCATCCTGAATATTCAACTATAAAATAGACCTGTAAACATTATTATAAACTGATAATTGAAGTTTTATAAGGAAGCAAATGTATCATTTAAAAAGAAATAGAGCACTTACCGCTTGGACCTAAATTTCCCATTACACCACCTATGTTCAACTGGCTGGCACTAATAGGCTGTCCACCTGGACCAAGTCCCATTCCAATGCCTCCAAGACCACCTAAAACAAGTAAGTATAACGTTACAACCTCATACATGATTAACTAACTGGCACTAATTTTTTTTTTTAAGCTATATGCCCGTAGTAAGTAGTATTTTTTTAATTTTGCAAATTTTAAATAAGAGCACTGGTTCTTGTTTTCATTAGAATGCAACACACTAAAGCCTCACTATAATACGATTTATCAAAGGGAAATGTTTATGAAGCAGGTCCAGCTAATATCCTAGTTAAAGGCATACTGAAAAGGACTGATGAAACAGCAAGAGGATTCTGAATAACAACATACCATCTTATAAATGGTATACATATCTAAAAATGAAAATCTTCCTCAAATTTGTAGAACCACTTAAAATCTAAGAATTACTTTTAAGATGGTTTAAATTAAATGAAAATGTCCACAACCATGAAAACATAATTTTGAATAAAGCAAATATTACCTAAGTTTTATTATCACTGACATAAATATGTATTTACACTTATATGGCACCTGAAGTGTTCTCACATCTATTATACATAGGTGAGGAAATTTTTGAGACCTTAGGTTACCTGTACAAATACCCTTTAGCTGTGTGATCAAGCTAAGACTAGAATTTAAGTTGTCTGCCTCTAAATCCAGCATTCTTTTACTACCTCTCTTAAACTAATTAAATTGTTGAAAATAGACCTCAAGAAAAAAATGTGATAAACTTAAAAGAGAGTAGAATTTAATTAACATTAGTGGAAACTTTTATTTACTAAATCTGAGTATGGTTTTAAAATTTTTGCTAGTTAATATAGCAATTAGTTAAGTGGGAGGGGCTGAGAATTCCATATACTGTGTATGTGTGTATAAAATATATATATACACACATACATAAATATATGTATATATATATTTTTAAGGTAATAATAGAGAAGCAGGTGGCATTAAATTGGAAAGATCAATGTGACCTGGTTAAAAAAAAATCTTTTTTCAGCTCAGTCCCTAAAACTGTTTCAACTGAAAGCAATAGCATATTTGACTATCAAAAATGTTCATGTCTACACCTAGAACTCATATTTTCATCTCTGATATCATTCTTCACTAAAAGGAATGAGGACCCCTGCAAAGTAGATCAGTCCCACATCTTGGAACAAGAAAAATCTTCGTGAATCTGGGAAATACTGTTTTTACCAAAAAGTAAGAATATCAGAAGCATAGGAAACAAGGAGGTTCTATTTCCAAGTTATAACAATTTAAGCAAAGGAAGGGAGGGAAGTAGGGAAAAGAAAAAAATAGGGAGGCTAACAGTGCTTAACTAAAACAACAAACTGTCAAAGTCTATGCATTCATATTTTATATTACAATAGAGTACATAAAAATATCTGAAAAAGAACAAATATAATAAAGGATATATTTTTATCTAAATAAATAGAAGAATATTAATGGTGGTAAAGTAAATTGGGAGCCCCTACATAAGCCAGGATCTTGAAACATGACACCTGAGTGATAAGGTAAACTTAGTGGAGGTGGAAAAGGACTGCCTTAAAAAAAAGGGCAATACTCAAAGACACGTGAGCTGAGAATTTTCCAGAATTTATTTCTAAAAACTGAATTCTCAGACTGTGAAAGCCCAATAAATAGTAATCCACACTCACACTGTAGTAAAACTGCATACCAAAGACCAAGATCTTAAAATCAATGACATGAAGAACTCCTTACCTATAAAGAAAGGACTACTCAACTGACAGCTGACTTAAGAGCAACAATGGAAGCCAGAAGACTAGAATATTTTCAAAGTGCTGAGAGAAAATAATCGCCAATCTTAAACTGTATAACCAGTGAAACTATCTTTGAAGTCATTCATTTATAGACAATTCAAAGTTAAGAGAATTTACTAACTAGAGAGCCTCATTAAAGAGGTGGAAAAAACTTAGGGCCAGGATCTATGAAAGCAGAGACAAGAAAATGGTAAATAATAACAATGCCTAATTTGTAGGAGTAAAAAAGCAATATAGAACTAAAACACTGAACAGTAATAACATGTAATTCAGTAGGAAAGTGGTTAGAATTAAAGCATCTAAAGGTCACTCTATGACTGAATAAAAGAATAATTATATTAACCTCAGACTTTTATATAGACACATTAAAATATTCAGGATAATCACTAAAAAGGCAAGCAAGATAGAAAAATAAGTATTTGTAAGCAACAGAAAAAACAACACAAAGTAAGAAAGGAATTAATCCAAATAAATCAATATATGTGAATAATGGAACAAAGCTGCTATATTTACATTAATGCTAGGCAAAAGATTTAAAAGTAGCTACTAAAGATAAAATCACTCTAAAATGATGACACTTTGATTCACTAGGAAAATATGTCACTTAGATGCACCTGAGTTAGTTTCAAAATATTTAAAGTAAAAATAGGAAAAAACAGAAAAATCTACCATTCTAGTGGGGGATTTTTACTATATACCTCTTTCAGCAATTGACAGCATAAGCAGACAAAATTATTAGCAGAGATTTAAGACAATTTAAATGATTAAAAAACTTGATTTGATGGACATACATAGAATACTGCACTCACCAGCACACCTGGAATATTTATAAAACTGTGCCATATATTACTCCATAATACGAAGCCCAAATTAATTCCAAAGAAGCATAATTATACAGACCATCTTCTCTGACCACACTGTTAAGTTAGGAATTATAAAGAAAAAATGCCCATGCATTTGGAAACTCAAAAATGCATGGCTTAAGAAGAGTCCTAATGATAATTTGATAAAAATTAAATCACAATAAAATATCGCATCGCAAAACTTGTTTAGAGCACCTAAATTTATAGTCCTAACAACATTAGAATAGAGAGGCTGCAAATTAGTGAAGTATTCATCTTAAGGTATTATGATAAAAAAAGAGACCAAACCGAAAGAAACAGAAGGAAATAAAGCTAAGAGCAGGAATTAAGGTATAGAAAACAACATTTACTTCTTCGAAAGCACTAATAAAACTGACAAACCTCTAAGCAAGACTGACCAAGAAAAAGAGAAATTCCAAACCTTTGGAATTTAACAGAAGACATAACTTATAGATGCGGCAGAAATTTAAAAGACTTCTGTGCCAAAAAATGTGAAAATGGACAAAAATGGAGAATTTTTTAGAAAAATAGAAATTACCAAGATCGACTCAAGAAGCAAAAGAAAATATGAACAATCAGTAGTTAAAAATCTTCCCCCAAACAATACACCAAGATCAGGAACTTTTACAAGTAATTTCTAGCAAACATTAAGAGAGGGGATCATTACAATAGAACAAGAACAAACACTCTCCAAGATAGGATCTATCAACATAAGTGAAATCTCAAAAACATTAAACCACAAAGAGCAAGTTGAAGAATAATATATACTATATGATGTCACTCACCAAATCTGAAATTTAGCAGAACAAGTACACATGTTTATGGATGTATAAATGTGCAGCCAAATTATTAAAACCTAAATGCTAAAAGCTGTATTCATAAGGTTTTTCCTCTAGATAAAAGTATCTGATGGGAGGTGGGCAGAAGAGAGAGGGAATCTCAAAATCTTATTTGTAAAATTTCATTTTAAAGAAAAATCACCTATAGCAAATATGTCCTATGAGAGCTACATGAGTAATTTTATTTTTGCCTGTACATTTCAAATATTTTGCAATAAAAAAACTTTAATAAAAATCAGAGAAGGTATAGTAGAATAATAAGAACAAGAGCTAGTATTTATTGAGAGCTTACATTATGCCAGAACTGTTCTAAGCGCTTTACATAATATATTAACTCACACAATACTCATGCCACCCACCCCATGTAGTAGTACTATTGTCATGCTTATTTTGCAGATGGGGCATGGAGACACAGATGTTAAGAGTATTACATTATTGTTTTATAATCCTGTGAAAAACAATTTGATAATACTTGAGCATACTTCAGGTGAGCGTACCTGAGAACCTGTCAATCAACTTCAGGGTATCTATCTTAAGGAAATAACCAAAAACATACCAGAGATTTGTATACAAAAAAACAATGAATTACCCCGACGGTGATTAAAGGAAAAAACTGATATGCCTAAATATATGTAACAGCAAAGTAGATATGGAGCATCCATAGGACTACTCAATAGCTAATAAAAATGTTTGGAAAGAATTTTCAACATGGAATAATGCTTATACTCTAATGTTAAACAAGAAAATACAATTTTATTTATATGATAGTTCTCAATTATGTAAAAAATATACAAAGAAGGAAAAACTGAAAGCAAATACACAAAATGTTACAATGGAGGTTACTTGTAAAATAACAAGAACATTTTTCCCTCTCATCTATATGAGCTTATCAAATACTTTAGTACATACTACTTTTATAATCAGGAAATACTACAAAAAAAAAAAACACACATCTTCTCAGTATTCCTATCAGTCATCATGCCTAACTATGTCCGTAACTCCAAACTAACCCCAAACTGTAGGTAACAGGATATAGGCACAAAAACGTAGTTTTGCTTAAAATATAATAAAGTTGAAAAAGAAGAGTCTGTACTGTTTCTAATAATAGCTTTGACTTACGTGGTAATTGTGGTGTTTTACTATCATGTGAACGGTAGTCTTCATGAGGGACAGACTTGTCATCCTAATTGCAAAAAAAGTTTAATATATGATTAATATATAGCTAAAAATATCTGTAATGTAGAGGAGATCAGATAAAAGATTTGAAGAGGTTGGAGGGTTGAAGTGATAGATAGGAACTCACCATTTTCACATGCATAGGTCTATCAAACAAAAACTGCCCATTGAACATAGCTGTTGGTTCAGTCAAGGAAAGTCAGTTAGGACAACTATAAAATTATACTTGAATAAAAACACATTATTAATACTCTTACTTAGAGTCAGATTATCTCTAATATTTTAATCAACATCTTTAATGTTTTACTTGTTTTAGAATCTTCCATATACTCAAAGAAAAACTTCAATTCTTTGCTTTATGGTTTTATTTTATAACTAAAATCTTTTACTTCAACCACTGAAAAAATAAAATTAGTAAGCCTTCATTTAAATCAACTGCATTAATGTACAATGTATTACGTAACTGTCCACAGCACGTATACATATAGTTACTTGCAGTAGGAAGAGAAAGTAGAAAAATCTTTACACTGGTTTATACAATATGGCTAATTCAAGTTTTAAGAGTGACTTTAGTACTTGGACATAGTAAAGGTTTTCTGTGCTGGAGACTAAAGTCTAACACACATTTCTAAGCCAGGCGACCTTAATTCCATGACCCCCACGAAATGGTATTAAAGCTTCTTCAACCTTATTAAATATTGCTAAAGTGTAAATCAGGATACAAATTGCTTGAACTGCTTCAATTGCTTGTTCAAAAGTGACTGTGCCCATTCCTCTGCTCTTGCCATCTTTGTCTTCTTTAATATCTGCCCGCTTTACAGTTCCAGCTATGCTGAACACTTCCTTTAGCTTCTTCCAACCAACTTTGAAGTCAAGCTTAACATAAAAGTATATAGTTACATACCTAATAAACCCCTCTCCCCATTCACAAATAGAAACAAATCTTTTCTGAACTCTCAAAACTATAAAGAACTATAATTCTTGTTAAACAAGATATCAATAGTATTCAGATAAAAACATCTTAAGCTGTTTAAATCAGTTAAGCTACATCTATACCCTTAATATCTTTTTAATACCAAAAACAGTCTCTCAACTGCTCAGTCCTGTTTTGTACATTTGAAACTTGAACATCTATTTTTACTCAGAGAAATTCATATATTGGAAAGTACTGTTGACATCACTGACTTTCAAAAGCTTAGAACAAGTGACAAACCAACTACAATGTGCACATTCACAAATATCAAATATCAAAGCTAAAGAAAGATCCATTTACCAATTGAACAAAAATCACAAAAAATAAAAGTAAATGATTTCAAGAACTGCTTGTTTATAAATTCCACAGTTCTTTTAAAAAATCCTAAATTTACACTCTAACCTTACATATATAGACTTAAATCGGGTTTGAGTTTACAATAATTACTGTTTCACTTACTTCAGTTAAAAATAAGCAAAAGGTTCTACAAACCTATACACCATTCATCAACTAAACCATCTCATGATTAGAAATATCTAGTAACAAAATTTTAGACTAAAGCTTAAACTTACATTAGCAACAAAAATTGTGGAACCAAGTCTACCAGCCTGCAAATTACTGATAACCTCAGGAGGAATGTTTGGATTATTGAGAATGGAAGGCGGTAAATTCATCAACCCCGATGCCATATCGGGTACATGTCCTCCTGGAAATGATCCTCCTGTTCGTTGCAATGCCCTACGAGCATTTTCTCCATCAGGATCCTATAACACACATTGAATGTTAAATGCCACTAGATACATCAGAAAGTCTGTATCAATACAGTAACAACTCCAAATTCTACAGCAGCTATCCCATCTGGCTCAAATTATTTGCCCTCTTGAAGAGTGAGTTTTTTTTTTCTCATCCAGAGAATTCAGTCCCATAAAAACCTGTGGACAGACAAAAGAGTTCAGTCTCCAGGGATATCAATTAAATACCTCTTTCCAATCACTAAAGTCACTTAAGAACTTGAAATTAGTTTAATTTTCCTCTCATACTAGCATACGAGTATATGTCACATCCACATAAATACACATAACTTGGAGAGGGACAAAATACTTACAGTGACTCTTTTCTTTCCAAAATGCAGTAATGGTGAATTCTCACCACTGGATGCCCAATGCAATGACAAATTCAGACTAATTCAAAGCTTTTCAACAGTGGAACATACTGTTATAAAACCCAGGAATAACAGGGTAGAGGGGAGCTATTAAAATGCATAAATTTCATTCCTGAACAAAATATAATTATCCACCTTCCAACTTCCTTCCTTCCTAAACAATGATTATGATCTGAGTAAGACAGCAGGAGAGGAGAGATAAAGGCTAAGTGAATGACACTAAACATTGTTTTCTTAGTTAATTAATTTTATAAGAGAAATAGTTTACCTTTAAACAAAATACAAAAAGCAAGTTTAAATTTACCTCTCGTTTCACTAGGTGGAATGCAAAAAACAAAAACCACATAAACACATTGACAGACTATCATCTGCAGTACGAAGTGATTATGATAAATGAAACCAACTCTATGCTGCTGGGAATACAATAAAAATAAAGTTAGGTGACTTTAGTAAGTTCTCTAGGAAGGCCAGGAGAATAGTGAAAAACGAATGCAAGAATAAAGGTATTCTAGCTTCTAGTGTATTTCTTCACCATGAAGAAATAAAAAGAAATGCTAGAAGTAAATGTTTTGAAGAATGCTATAAAACTTTTAAGTTAATAATGGATGCATCAGGTCTAAGGTTTCAAAAACTTGCACAAATACAAAATTTAAAGAAGTGGTTATCTATGGAGGAAGGAGGAGGACCCAGCAGGGAAGATGCTTTGTCAGCTATTAAGAGAGTTAGGTTGTCATTAACATCTGAACATTAAGAAAGCATACTGCTGTTCCAATTAGTCTTTTTATATGTATGTAGTAAATATATATGTACACAAAAATATATACATAGACATACAGAATATGTAAAACACAGAAAATACAATTTACATAAAACAAATTACCTACAATATAATGTAGATTTTATTCCTCTTTTCCCCTTGGATGTCAGCCTGCCATTCTGCTATTAGAGGGCCTATAATAAGTTTACAACTGCTACTAACCTCCACTTAATTAAATGAAAAAATGCAATTTTATTATCTGTTAAGGAACATTGGAAATATTTTTCCTTAGACTCTCACTAGTAGTTTTCAGCACTGACCCAAGCCACTCATTTGTAAATCAGATATTCCCAGGAAAGGGATCTTTAGTGATACTAATCCAAAAAAGTGAAATAAAGAACACCTCATTATTTACCTAGTCCAAACTCAACCACTTTTTTCTCTTAAAAAAGTTAAAAATGTAAGTCTCTTACATCAGCTTGGATCACATAACTCTATTCTAGGGTCTCTGAAACATTACTGAGGCTCTACAATGAACTAAAACTTAACACAAACAACCTGGACTTGGCCTTTGGCATCCATGAACTTTTTTCCAATTAAAAAAAAAAACACTAAGAATTTATAAAATTTCTTTTGACAAAGAATAGGCAACAAAATAAAACAGCAAATCATAATCCTCAAAACAGTAATTTTCCATAATAATGGCTACTCTACAAATGCCACTATTATGGGAAACTATTAGGGTATCACATTTTTGGAACACTCGCCCTGCTTTATGCATAAAAACCACCAAATTAATGGCTGGCACAGATTATGATAGTCTAAACTTTCCCTACCAATGCTCCACTTCCTGGTGAGAATAAAGAGATTTGAGATACTTGTATTTGTTCGTAGCATGGCCTTAATTTTAAGCTGTTATCACCTTATACTCAGGAACAAGAGACCAACCGCCACTAATATTCCCACCTTATACAGGAATAACAACAATTATAATTATTATTACAGCTAATATTTATTGCATAGTTAACAATACTTTGAGCACTAAGTATTTTATGTAATATGAAATTATAACAACATTTATTAAAAGTTTTACATATATTTACTCTTTGAGTCCTTTTAACACTATCAGATAGGTTCTAGTATTCCATTTTAATGATAAGGAAACAAAGACAGAGAGGTTGTTATTTGTCCTGGGTCACATGGATTCTCTGATTCTAGGGCCTGAGTTCTTTACCATGTATCTTATTTAATCCTCATAAAAACCCTACTATGTAAATATTATCAATAGTATTATTATAATTATTGAGGTGTAGAGAGTAAGTAACATGCCTAGCCACAGCTAGAAAGTGATAGATTTGGGACTCCAACCACTACTCTTCTAAGTTAAATTGTGACCAAAGGTATTGCTCTACTATCAATGATTTGCATCCATGTTGGTGCAGACTGTTCAGGGTCCCAAAGTTACATCTTCTATCTTTTTGTTAAGACAGATTTCAGCACAGATTCATGCCTAACTGATCTGTGATCAAACTATTCAGATAAAATTAACAATATGAACTAAAGGAAAATACAAAAATGACTGCTATTCAAGCTCATCGTTACCAAGGTCAATTGCATCTAACTGTATAGTTTTTTATGTCATGTCTGACCAACCTTTTGTCAAAATATTTAAACTGTTACAATTCCACATATAAAAGAGCATTCCCATTTTAGGGGTTTTCAAGTTCCAGTTACAAATATCACTAACAGATTTATAACTTCTCTTAAATTTTAACCTGGTACAGTTTTGGCTTCATTTTATTAAAAGTGAATAGCAATTTTATTCAAATCCTTAAGGTATATGCATTATTAAACAGCATTTAATTATTAACCACAAGAATATCTACTATATTTCTCAAATCAAATACCACAATCTAAAAATTGAAAATGTCTATACCAAATAAAGTCCATGCCTAAAGTTTGCCATCTTTAAATTTCTGGATCCTGAATTTTTTTTTAAATCATGCACCTCTGCTTATAACAACTTGGAAAAAATCTAATATATAGGATAACTGCTTAAGGGCAAACAGGAAATCATGTACAAACAAAACTATCATTACATAATTCTTCAGTAAGCATCTATGCTAAAAAGAAAAATTCTTAGATAAATACATTATCAAAGATAAATGTCCAAAAGAAGTTGATCCTTATATTCAAATATTTAAGTTACCCCAAATATAAGAAATCTTACCTCTTTAATATTCAGGGGTCTTCCACTAAGATCATATTTGTTCATGGTTTCCAGTGCTTTCTTTACAAATTCTTCATCTTTGAATTCAACCACACTTAATGGAGAAAAATTTACAGGAAATGTTTATGTACTAAGTTTATTTTTCCCAATAGGAAGTCTAAATTTGACTGAAGATACTTAAAAAAAATTCTTACCCACAACCCTACATCCAGGTAGATTTGTCAATATATGCAAAAGAAAAAAAGTTTTAGATCAATAGATGAAGTTGATGTTAGGTTCTAACACTTAGGTCATTCAAAGAAATCAGTAATACAATCATTTTTAATCTTTTATACCTCCAAAACATAACAGGCAAGTGACCTCAAATTTTCTATTAAATTTTGTTACCTATTTAATATTTAAGACAGTTGAATTAGCACTTAACAAGCTTGGAGCACATTTTTACTTGTAGCAGACTCTAAGTTTAATGTCATTGCACATATTCAATTAAAAGTAACTCAAGGAAATAACTGAAGGCTCTAAAACACCTATCCTTACACTGTTAAAAATATTTTTGAAAGACCTGTTGTGCAATAGTTTTTTAATGTACATTTTTCACTTTTATTAAAATCAAAATAGGAAATATTAATCTTATTTTTAACAAAGTTCTCCATTAGAGAAAACTGGCTGCACACAATTTAACAGCATCCAGTTGTAAGCATTAAAAAAAAAACTAAAGAAAAAAATTTTTTTAATCACTTTTTAAGTAATTCTGTCATTACTGCTTGAAGTGACATTTGAATATGTTTTAATTTTTCATGCACCAAACTGGCTTTTGCTAATATAATTCAGCATTGTTATAAAAGTTTTCCATTGTATTCTTCAGTATATTGCTTTCTTGTCACTAACAATCAAAATCTACTATCAACCAATTCCTTCTGTCAATTTAATCATCGATGTCATTCATACCAATTGGTCAGAGCACTGCCTCTTATGTAGTCCTGCAGCCTACCAAATTAAGCTCTTCAGTATAAGTTTCAAACATACATTCTGAATTAGCACCTTTAAGATATAGGCCTCTCATAGAACTCTTAGGGAATATTATCCAATGACTTTTAAAATATCTCTGAAGACATCAAAACACAACAAAAAAAATCTCTTTATTAAAATCTACTGGCTAAGAAGAAGCATTACCTTAGAGCATTAGAAAGTGAATGCCCTTTTTGAGCATTTACAAAACCCATCCCTTGCAGGCAGCTAGTTTGGTTTAAGTGTCAGACTTGCTAGTATAAAGCCTCAAATCTTGCATAATAAAGTAAAACAAAATGAAACTTAAGTTTCCAAAAACTGGTACAAATATTATACAAAAAGTAAACTGCTGAGGAACTTTTAAAACCTCCAACAGATTATTGCCCACAGCACTTACCCTTGATTTTCCTTCCGCATCCTTAAAGAGCTCCACGTATGTAACCTCACCAACTACATAAGACATACAAAAGGAAGATACCAAGAAACAATACATTTAAACACCAATATCTTGCTTTACTGCACACCTGTGCACAACTCTACAGAAAAACACCTATTATTCACCAACAATCAAAACCAGACCAACATACCTCCTATCTATAGCTATGTAAATTTAATTTTCAGAAATGTACATCATCCACGTTCTCTAAAAAAGCTAACAACTATATTAACCTAATTCATACTACAGATCATATTTTGGCCAGCATGATATAGTTGGTGAACAAATGCACATATAATACAAATGGTCCCTTAGCCTATCTTATTAAAAACTTCAACATTAGCACTTTTCAAGTAACTTTGGTCGCCTACACACAACAGCTGTTTTAAGGTGACTTTCTACCTGAATGTCTTCAATCATGTTTGCCATCAGTAAACCAAATTTACAAGTCATGCTTCACAGAAAGCCACACACTTTCTAAATAAAAGTCAATGAATAAAACCAATCAAATAGTTGTCACCTTACAACAGATACACCAATGCAATTTTTTTTTTATTTATTAGAAGAGATCAGCCTCAAAGCCAAATACATAGTTTGCAGGACTGTTGAAACCCAATTTTTCAAGAGATAACAAAACTAACTTTTACAAGATCAAGTATTAAAATTATTTTTCCCCAAAACCAACCATGTATATAAAAGGAGGGTTTTCAGGTTATTCTGAAAACAAAACTGCAACAAGTAGTAACTCAATTTTAATAGCGAACTGCAGAGACAGCATCATGGCGTTCATGACAATGCAAACAAAATGAATTCCACAGCCAGATTCCAGACTCCACCAAGATAATAACAAAACAGCTTTTGGAAAAAAATTCATCAGACCTTATTATTCATACTTTAACACGCTAAATGTATTGCTTAACTAATGCAATAGTCCTTTAAAACTCTATAAAAACTTCAACTAGACAAAGCAATCACTTTAACAAAATTCTTGGTGGCATGCATATGCTGGCTCACTACTATCCCACTAAAATGGCAAAGAAAAAAAAAAAAACCTTCATTTAGCCATACTACCTTGTAATGAAATTGTGTCAAGTGTAAGAAGAGGAAAAGATTAATTCATGTGTTAAGAAATAAACAAAAATCTGTATTTTGAGTCTGTGTGGCTCAGAGGAATAAAAAAGAGCTTGCTTAGTTCCCTCCCCCCTTACATGAAGATTATCCAACAGTGGGTTTATCAGAGATGGTTACCTTTTTCTCTCATTAGATCTTTAATAGCTTGCCATTTCATGTCATATGGGATGTTGCTAATGAAAACCCTGTTTCGATTTGGACCTTTCTTTTCTCCAGTGCCTGAATTCTTGTCTTTTGAATAAGGATGAAATCTATTGGCCTTCTTACTTCCTGTAGATTTTTCTTTTAATTCAGATTTCTCTTCTTTGACTGATTCATCATTCTCTCTATGAGGTAAAAACAACAATAAAAAAAAAAACCTCAGTTGTGCTTCTAATAATGGAAGTCCATATAAAATAAATATTTATTATTTATCACTTCACAAAACTCCCTGCTGTTAGACCTCAGCAAAGAAAGCTAGAGAGTCAGCCTGATATGGCTTTGAAATTACCCAATGACATTTCATTAGGCATATTACCAAGCTTATTTAACAATCAACCCTTTTTTCCATATTAAATCCCTGCAGCATCCAATTACCCAGTTTCCCCCATCACACTGCTTAATAAATGTTATTTAGAAGCTAACAAAAGGGGAAAAAGGGTGATTTTTATCCCTATAGTACGTAAAACAGCCACCTTTAATGGAGAATTAACTTTTGGGCCCCACTCAGAACTCTAAAACCTAACTTGCAAAAGGATACCCTGAAAAAGTTCATCTCGCAAACATTAATAACTTCTTCCCAGAACTTTCCTCCTCCACTGCTTGAAAACGTAATTAAAACATAGTCATTTCTACGCACCTATATACGTATACACTCCCATACGACTCAAATTTTTTTCTTTTACCAGTTCTGATCAACATAGAAAACTGATAAGGTGTCCCAACAGTTCCATGCTCAACATTTTCTGTGTTTTAACCTATAAGTTAGGATAGGTACTCCATAAAAATCAAGCCATTTTTATTAGTAGTATTGCCTATAATGAGGGGGATGGAGTGGAGGAAGGAGAAGTACTTAAATGTAACATGAATTAGAATTTTATAAACCTACTTTTTAATGAGGGCCTAACTGTAAAAATAGTTAATTTATACAACTATTATCACAAAGCAACTAAATGATGCTATCCAACAACCAACCATAACATGCAAGTATACACTTAAAGTAAATCCTATAGATAAAAATCTGGTTGCTTTATTTTAAAAATGCAACTTACTTTTCAAAAGGAACCCATAATAGATTTCTTTTAAATCACTAATTATTCTAGTGAGCTTAAAACTATCTCATTAAAACTTCAATTTTAAAGCAAACTTTTCATAAATATATGTTAATAAAACTCTCTGGAAATAACACCCAGGAATGTAAACCTTTTAGAGCTTCCTGGATTATTCTGACAACTAACTACGTTTCATAATCCAGACTCTCTATTACCTTCTAAACCAAGCAATTGTGAGAACCTATACATTGCAGTGCTCCGCACACCTCTTATTGTAGTTACTTGTTCCACAATGTCTTGAACTTTGTAGACACTACTTTTCTGAGCAAGTTAACAACACAGCCATAAATATAGTATGTTAAACTCTAAGAGAACAAAAACTATCTGTGTCAGTATCAGCAGCATCTAGCATGGTGACTGCACATAGCATGCACTCAATATTAACTTCTGGATGAACAGTCAGTTAAGAACCCATACTCATCTGAGCACAGACGGTGGTGCTGTCTGCCATTACAACTGCTAAAATCAAGGAGGAGACAGTGGAGTCAAACTTGCTTTGCCACCTTTTCAGACCTTGGCAGGGACACCTTGACTGTCAAACATCTTCCCTTATCAGATATGGCATGGCCATAGAAAGGGACTTCTCAACTGTCCAACTCAATCAAGTACCTACCGGTCTCAACAGAGTGGCACTTTTGAAAATGGCAGCAAGCAGCCAAAAGGTAGAGGCCTTTTCTCTGATTTCTGGGTACAGCAGATACAAAAACAAACCCTTCTTTTTCATTCCCCAAAGAACACATTTACATAGTAGCCTGAATTCAATGAATGTTTTTAAATTAACTAAGTCTCTGTTCAGGTGGGCAGACATCTATGGAGCCTCTAGCTAAATATCCCTTCCCCTATTTTCTTTCTGGATCAAACCAATTGTGAAAATTGTAAGAAGTCCTAAAGCCCTTGCTATGTTTTTCTGTTCCTACATGGGTGTTGTTGCAAGCATTTGCTTACAACAATCTAATAATTCTATTAAAAAGCAGTAATATCACATAGGATACTCTTTTTAAAATAATAACTCAAAGGATGACCAGAGAGAGCAATTTCTTCAAGTTTTCCCCAATCAGTGACATCTTAAAAATACTGCTAAACTGCTCACTAACAATGCACAAATTATCTATGAGAGGCAGATCAGTTTAGTGGCCAGAGGTATGGTCTGAGTATTAAGAAACTGAGCTATACTCAATTTCTGAACTCTTTCTATGCCATAAATATACTATGGAAGAGACAGTAAGGATATGTGAAAACTCTTAGTGAAATGATGCAATGTAATGTTAAAATAGTTGCACTATATCCAGAATTTCACATAATTCCCAAACCATTCATTTGCACAAACCCAATGTACTTGAAATAAAGACTGTGACGAGTCCAAGTCACAAAAATGTTATTAACTCTGAAGACTGAATTATACCTACTCAAATTATAACATAAATTTCTAAAAAATCAATATACAGTATCAATGGGGAGAGTATAATGTTATAGAATGAAATCCAAAATTAAGGCCATTCTATGCTTTACTCCTAATATGATAAAAAACGCTACTCCAAACACCTCACCTTGCTCCAATGCTTAATATTTTATTAAGTACCCTAACGTAAATCTCAGTCTCCATATACTCCAACATGTTGTTTGACACAAATGATGAAGAGTTGTAATTATAATAATACTGCTATTTTTCCGTCTATTCACTTAAGAAAGAGAGAGCTAGGATACCATTTTGACATTAAAAAAAAAAAAAGACTAAGACCTAGGGAAACAACTTTAATTTTTTGTCAAAAGCTGTAAACATGCCAACTAAATCCTCTGTATATGAGTTTCATGATCGTGAAAGTTCACTTCTGCATTTCTTAAATATTTACTGGGCCTTGGGGATACAAAGGTGAATAAGACATAATCGTCTCCACCCTCATGCTAAGTCATTCAATCTTGTTAACAAGTGGCACTCTAAGCAATAAATATTTTAATGCAATATTTGATAATTTGTATCATCTCTATGAATTCTTATCATTAAAAACATACAGTGATCAACTCAAGAATTAATTGGTTCACAGGGTCAAAAAAAAGTTATCAGGTTTATACAGGTAAATGTCCACAGTTATTTAGTGTGAGTGACCCATACTGGACCATTGTATATTGCTATGCAATAGACAGTACAAGAAATCTGAGAGTAAATTGGCCTCTTTACTCAACTTCTGGGAAAATGGGAAGGAAAAGAGATGAATTATAAGCAATATGAAAAGACTCTGCATTTGTATTTACTAGTAACCTTTCTTAATTTCTCCACCTTATATTCTCTTCTTCCTCAATTAGAAATGAAAGGGATTCTTTTCCCACCTCTGTCCTCTCCTGTCTAAACCACAGTGAGACTTTAAAAGGGATTAGAGACTTTTAGATTAGATATTTAGATACCAGCTTTATCTCACTGACACTATTATACCAATCACGTGCAAGTTCAGTATGGCCTCTCTCTGGAATTCAAGGCTGTACTTTTGCTTAGGAGAAAGGGGTGGCAGGTCCATGTTTAGATATAAACAAAAAGCATGCATCTTAAGTTTATCACTCCATTAGTTTTCATTTGTATGTATGATGCCAAATCCCTGAAAGCCCATGTTTTGGCAGGCATCGTAGAGAGAGCTTCATTTCCTGGTTCCTCAGTTACTGAGGAACAAACTCTACTGAGGTTGAATCTCCTATAAAACTGCACCTCCAGTCTGCCCAGATGCCACCTGTCCTATTCAGACCCAAGGGAGAGCAACAATATCGTAACTGAGCTGGAATAACTAACTTATTTCATGTGCAATCAACCCTCCAGGTCTTACTCTACTGTTTCAAACATTTTTAAACAAGAGGACATTTCCCTTTCCTATTTGAATATGAGCATATGTTCACTACTTTCTACTCTGAGGCATAACTGAGAAAAGGAAAAGGACGTTTCCGCTAAATTATTAACATACATTCAACTTGTTTTAAAGAACTGGGCATACGCAAATAAGTGCCTGACTTCATATCCCCCTATATACCAAGAACAAAGGGAAGCATAACATTTCCTTATAACTGGAAATGATTACGGATTCGAGTAGACTAAAATCTACTTTGCTCAATTAAAAAATGTTAATTTACCATTTTACCAAAATTAAGAACCTACCATCACACACACACGTTTTCTTTAAATAACCTGCCAGACTGACAAACACTGGGATGAGGGAGGGGCTCAAGGTACAACGCACATTTCCCTTTTTAAAGTACCTCTCATCAATTCAAGGGTTAACACAACGGATTCAGTCTAACAGCGCCTGAATAACTTCCTCTTGGTATCTATCAGTCCAGAAATGAATATGTACTTTAGAAAACAACAAAAGAGTGAGCTTATAAAGCTAAGAATGTGGCCGTAAGATGAAGGGATAGTCCTTTCAAATACGCTCTCTCGGTCGTTAAGAGGAAATGTCCGATGATGTCATCCCTAGTTACTCCCTGGTGATGAACACTAACTACAGCCCTGGCCTTTAAAAGGGGGCCCATTTTCTGCAAACCGTGGCGGCCGCCGAGCTTTGCTCAAAGGTCCTCCATCCGACTCTGGGAAGAGGGGGTGCCCCGCGGTCTCGGGTGGAACGGCGGCGGGGTGCCGACCCCGGCCCGCACGCCAGCTCCTCGGGCCTGGGGCGGGCGGGGTACGGCCTGGGAGCGGCCCGGCTGCACCTGCTCCTCCCGCCGCCCGCGGCTCGGCGACGGTGACCCCCACCGCGGCCCAGGCGGGCTCCGGGCCTCCCCAGGCCGATTCCCCGCTCCCCCCCCCCCCGCCTCGTCCCGGTCCCCGGGGGAAAAGACAATACATTTTAACGCCATTGGAGCTGCTGCTGTGGTGAGGCGGCTGCTTCTCCAGCTCCGGCGGGTGAGGCTCTCGCCGCGGCTCGCCCGGCGCGTCCGCGGGCGGCTGCTGAGGGCTGTCGTCGCCAGCGGCCCCGAGCACCTGGGGCTTGTCGGCGTCCGCCATTCCACCGCCACTGCCTCCGCCTCGGCCGCCTGAGCTGAGGGGCTCCGAGCGCGACAATGGCGGCGACCGAGGAAGCGGTAACGGATCCCGATTTGAAAAGGCCCCGAGCGCTCAATTGCCCGGATCTCGCGAGAACCGGTCGGGGCTGGGAGAAGGAGAGGGTGTGAGCAGGCTGCGGAGGATGGGATTGCGGTGGGGAGGGGAGGGACGGGGCGGCCGGGCAGGGCCGGCGTGCCGGTGGTTTGCCCGCCTCCAGCCCCGCGAGGGCTTGACCTGTCCAGAGCGCCTTGGGCGACCATGTTGTGACTACCAGCCCCGCCTGTTGCTTGGCACCCAAGGGGTTCTTCGCTGACAATAGTCAGCTCAGGGTGCCAGAAACCTCTAGAGCTCTGAAATTCAATTCATTCCCTGTAGAAGTAGTTTAGAGAAGCACACATCACTTTGCATCTTTAAAGACGTCTGCAAATCTTCAGACAACCTTTAGAAAATCCTTTGAATAATACAAATAAATTGCCACTTCAATGGCTACGCACCCTGTGGGCATTCAATGCATAGTTATTGATGACAGGTTGCAATTCACCAAAATGAATGGCTTTGAATTTCTTTGAGTACAGGTTGTTCTTGAGAATGAGGTTTTTCGTGGAACTCAGCTATGAGCTTACAAAAAGAAGGCAGAAGTTTTTTAATTCTCTGGGCAGCTATCAATGAGATTGGCTAATAATGGACATTTTGGTGTTTGTGTTTATTATATGCTGATGCAAATTATATTTGAAGCAGTTATAGGCTCTTAAACAAGTTTGATTACTGTATGGAGTTTTAAAATACAGATTTTCCCCCCTAAACATGGAAAAGAAACCCATTAAACTGAATCAACTCCTAACTCTTGTGTACTGTAATAGTATTTCACACTGAAATAACCTTTGTCAGCTGACAAGTTCAAGACCTTCCCAAATGTTTCTTTTCATAAAGAAGCAAACATACATGATTTATATGCCTTGCAGAATGTCACATACACATTACAGGTAAAGTTGTAATTAGAAACTAATACTCAAGTAATACATGATACATGATTTCCTTAATATCCTCCTGTTCTTTGACATTTCAGTATGTAGTGAGACAGGGAAGTGATGGGGCAGCCCCTGTTCAGTTAAGGTAGGATACAGGCCCATGGAAAAGGATTAAACCTTGCTGAGGCTTCAGGAATGTAAAGGAAAATAGGATGCTTGTGGTTGAAATAATGCATAGGGAAATTCCACGCAAAACCCAGTGATATGGAACAATTTGCTGACCATAGTCATGTAGACATACGAGTTTAAAATAAAAGTAACGTTTAATGTGATTAGTAAAAACAGAGCTAGCTTTCTGATGTAAACCTATAGACAACAGATAACTGATCTCCTTCGCCGATGTAACAGGCACAAAACCCCTAAACCTGAGCCCATAAGCGGCAGCCTTACTCCTCCCGGCATGGCATGCACTGGGACTTCTGCACTTCCCTTTCTCTGAATAAAAACCTTTTCTCCTGCTTGCCTACCTTAACGTTTAAAATGTTCATTCTTCAACTCCGCGAACAAGAACCCCAGTATCAGTAGGTTTCCACTCTCAACAAAAAGCCTTCATGAAACATCCAATGTCATGCCAGAAGAGTTGAACAACTTCATCAAACACACACACACACACACACACACACACACACACACACACACACACATATAACTCAGAACAATTTAAATCATGATGAGTATACTTGGTGAAATACTGCTGTTTCATAAACACAACAAATGCTATTGTAGTTGCTGCACAAATTATTCTCCTCAGTCAATCCCAAGATTTAGTGTTTGGAGTAGAAACACTAAAAAGTAACTTATTTCTCATAAAAACTTAGTGCTTGGAGTAGAAACAGAAACGGCATTGGATTTGACATAGAAAACTTGGGTTAGACCCCTAGCTCTACCACTTTCAGCCTGTAACTCCTTAGAACAGTCACTTAACTTCTCAATCTTTCCATAATAAATAAAGATAGTAATACCTATCTTGCAGGATTAAGGTAAGGATGAAAAGAAAGCACTATATGTGGGACAAAGTGTGAATATAAAGTAGTATAATGATTCTCTCTCTCTTTCCAGGCTGGGCAAGGTTTTAGTCAAAGAGAAGTCCAGTGATTTTCCCATAGAATTGAATTATAAGTACTTTCAAAACATTCATCATTCTCTGTTATTCTTTTGCTATAGTTGAATTTAATGATGAGAACTTAAGCCTCCACTCCCTAGGACAGTATATTCTTGCAAAATCCTTCAACAGATCCAAATTAATATTTTTAGGAAGAGTTTATGCTTTAAACAGTAGTAGGCACAAGAGGAATACAAAAATGAGTACAACTGTGTTGGGAGAGAATGTTTATAAAAAGCACTATTTGAGTTCTGTAATAGAGACAAATGTGAAGTATAATTAAAAATTTATTAAAAAAAAACAAGAAACTGGCCTGCATGCTGTAGAGTGCTAATTAAAATATTCCACTAAAATATTTATCTTAATAACTGAGTTTTTTGGCATTTCTTTAAATATGCCTAAGACAAACACCTCCTTTACTATACCTTAGTCCTAATCCTGATAAATGATAAAAGAGTAGAGGTTAATTCCTATAGGAGGATTGGTGAGAGCTTTATAGAAGATCTGGATCTTGAAAGATGGAGAGAATTGGGGCAGCTTCTGCAGAGAAAATGATTAATCTGTGCTACTCTATCCAACTGCTCTGTAGATGATCTTTCCTCCCTCTCTTACTATTAATATTGTACTTACTTTAGCTAAATCTGCAAAGTAAGAAAAAAGAGTTATTAACATCCTATTGTTACATTCCATTTCTGTTTTCCTTCCTTCCTCTGGTTTTTTTTCCCCATAAACATATACTGAAAAATTCTTGAGTAATGCTTTTTAATCCTCTCACAATTCCCACTGCAAATGTTATCCTTCGCGATTGCACAAAATGTATTACTGGTACAACTCCACATAACTACTTAGTTTTCTTTCTTACAAATTAGAATGTATGAGTTTGTGTGCATATGTGTATATGTGTTAGAGAGAGAGAGTGAGGGAGAGAGGCCATTATACATGTCTGGAAAATTAACCCTAAAATTCTAAAACATTTCAACTAATACTTTAATGTGTATATCATTTAGGAATGGTGTTCACTTGCTAATAACAGAAACTAGAAATAATATTCTTAAACAAGATAGAAGTTATTACTTTCTTAAGTAAAAGTAGCACAGAGGGAGGCATCCCCAAACAGGTATAGTAGCTGCAGTATCATGGACTCAGGTTCCTTAACCTTTCACCTTCCTAGTGTGTAGCTTCCATCCTTAAGATTGCCCTATGGCCCAAGATGGCTGCTGGAGACTTGTCTGCACTGAAGACCAGAAACAGTCCAGAAAAGAAGGGTCCTATCCAGAGTCTCATACATTTCCACTTGTAGGTCAGAACTTAGTCACATGACACACCCAGCTATAAGTTGGCAAATAATTTTTCAGCTGGGTCCACTGCCCGGGGGGGTTCTGCTAACAAGGAAAGAATGGACTAGCAATGAGGATGTAATCATCCTTTTAATTTGCCTTTAAGAATTGAAGGCAAGGACCAATAATATGAAGTCAAACAAAAAGTATGGTATGATGTTTAAGTGAGTTTACTTGGCTTTATAAAATTAATGGCTGGATTTAGAGTCACTAAGTTTCCAAACTTTAGAGAATTACAACTTAAAAAGAAATTTATAACTTAAAAAAATACTATGGGTTGTATTTGAGATTCATATAGAGTTCCTTTTTCCATCATAGAATTTTATTCTATGATGAAAAGGTAGATGTTGCTTATTGTCGCTAGAAAGAAAAGTACAGATTTATTCTGACAATCAACTACTCACTGTTTTTTCTCTCTCTCTCTCTCTTTCTTCCTCCTTCCTGCTCTCCTTCGATTGCTCTGCTTAATTTAGGAGTCTATTTTTTATCATGCACTCTTAAAATACACCCTGAAGAAAGGTTTCTACAAGCCAAGTGAAGTTTAGAATTAAGGTAATTATCTAAATAATCCAGGCAGAAATTCCAACCTTCACCTCAATTATTCAGATAATTCAGATAATACCAAGTGTTTTTGCTTGAATTCCTTAGATAATTGTTTCATTTTTCAACTTTACAATACTAGGGTCATTGCCCAATAACAGACATAATTTTCATTTTTGTAAGCAATATTGGGACATATTTTTTCTTTGAAGACTAAAGACTCCTGTAATTCCCAGATATTTACTTGAGTCTCAATTTGTATTCACTTTCTAATTTCTTAACTTAAATCACCCTGCCCTCTCCTCAATTTCACCCCAGTATTTCCATTAAAAGGCAGATTGAAGAGCAAATTTTCAAAACCTCTGCCTGTAGGCATAGATACTCCTTCCTTTATAATAATTCCATGAACTGGACTTCCTCTGTCCAAAGCCATGGATATGGCATGCTAATATTTTTAACTACTCTAAGTTTGGTATCCTAAACAAAGAGTAATAATGAATATGATTACCTTATAGCAAATTTTTTTTTTCATTTAAATAACTACCATTTTTAGCAATATTATTCTCAATATTCAATTCCAACATCTGGAAGAGAAAATAGATGTCTTAGAGTGATAAATAATCAATCCACATGCTGTCCTACATGGTTAAAGATAATCCTATAAATGATGATGATAAAGATAACACAATTTATATTCCCCTTCTTATTTGATAATAGGCATTTATTTAAGTTGACTCTCAATATTGCTAACACTCCACATGTCCTAGCCTCACTTGCAGCTATGCACAGCCAGGTGACTCTGTTATGGCCAGTAATATATAAGCAGAATGTCATGAGGACCGAGTAGGAGGTTACTTAGAAGGAAACGATTTAACTGGAAGACTGTGCTGCTGGCTTGGAATGGAGAAATGAAGTGTGTATCAATAGCAACCATGCTGGACCACAAGGTGACCTTCTGTTTGTAAGCAAAGTGCTGTGGATGGTACAATAGTCTCCTCTTCCTCCTCTTAAATTTTACACCAGTCCCTCTCATTGGTAGAATTGGGCTAGAATACAGCGGACAACAGAATTGGAGAAATGTCTCATACAAGGGAGAGCTTAAAAGGGTGAGGGTGATGCTGAATGTCAATAGGTAATATATGCCACAATGCCTAAGTCATTTGGCATATGTTCTGAGATATTCCAAAACAAAGGGGAGAATTACTACATTCATTTGTTCACTCATGCATTCATTCATTATGTCTGTTTTATTTAGGAATTGGAATTCTTGCACCTCCAAATAAGGTTAAGTATGTAAAAACACTTGTAACTTGTGTTATTCTCTTGACTTTATTAACAAATATTAATGGTGAGTCCCCCAAGACATCCTTCAGATCACTAAGGAGGTAGTACTGTCATGTCAGGGTGGATGTTGGGACAGTCCCAAAGTCAGTGAGGAAATGTAGGCTTGCATAAGTGTCCATTTACTTCGACCTAGATTCCAGCATTTGGCTCCTAACAGTTCCAAAAAGTCAGACCTTGTTCTTCCAAACTGTTTATTGTTTTATGCATCATCTAAATTCCTGGGACTGTCATATGAGAATGACTGTGTGTGTTGAATACTATGTAAAAATTAAAATTAATCATTCCTCAAAACATCAGGTTTATACTTTTCTCTTAAAATCTTCATATTTTTAAGTATTCATTATACAATATCCACTAACTTCAATTTATATTATACTGGCTTTTAGGTAGTATTGAAATATAAAGCCCTTTTGTAGGCCTTGACAATTATCTTCTATGGTTGCCTAAAATCTGATATCAAGTATACAAGTGTTTCTTCTTTAACACTGCATCCATTCCTAAAAAATAATAAATAATAAATAATAAATGAAAATCTCATGCACTAAAAATCAGTCACTAAAAATAACTAGCAACTTAAGAAAATAAAAAAACAGACTGGGATTAAATATTTGCAAAACACTGATATCTGATAAAGGACATATCCAAGATATACAAAACTCAATGATAGGAAAACAAACCACCTAACTAAAACGTGGGAAAAGATCTGAACAGACACCTCACCAAAGAAGATACACAGATGGAAAATAAGCATAAAATGTTTAACATCTTTTGACATTAACGAATTGAAAATGAAAACAATGAGATACCACTACATAGCTATTAGAATGACTAAAATCCAAAACACTGAAAACACCAAATGATGATAAGGAATGTGAAGCAAGAAGAACTCTCATTCATTGCTGGTGGGAATGCAAAATGGTACAGCCATTTTAGAAGACAGTATGGCAATTTCTTACAAATCTAAACGCAGCCTTACTGTTCAATCCAGCAATTCATCACTTATTTACCCAAATGAGTTGAAAGTTTATGTTCACACAAAAACCGCACACAAATATCTATACCATCTTTATTCATCTTTATTCAAGATGTCTTTCAATAGGTGGATGGCTTAAAGTCCATTCAATTAAAAAATAACTGGCAAGATTTAGAGAAAAAATCATATTGGGGAAAAAATCAATATAAAACCCATGCAACTTCACAATCAGAGCATGACAAAAACATTTACAAACCTAATGAAAATACTATCATAAGAAAAAATGCAAGTTAAAAATATACATTACAATATATCTAGAACTTCACAAAATATTTTTAGTTAAGAATGATGGAAACGAACATGGAGAGGTTCAATTACAAAAACAAGGGCAAATGCACAAATATCAGGAAGAACTATTCAATATGCATTTTCAAGACAGAGCGTGTGGTCAAAATTGAGCCAAGAGGAAGGAGGGTGAATGAGCATTGTATATGGGACTGCTCCCCTCCACAGTTTACTGTATTCAGCTGTGTTAATGAAGGTAGAGTCAAGCTGCTTTTTCTTGGTAGTCAAACCACTAATGTAGTGAGGAAAATTGTGTATAAACCAGTTGATTTCCACATTCTATTGCATCCTTATTTGCCAGTTAGATATTAACTGATTCGTATTACGGAAACACACTGTAGCAGAACAAACTGCTTTTGCTTCTCTGTTTCTTTAATAAAATAACTTAAACCAACTTAATATATTATATGGTGACTATGGCTCACACATTCTTGGAAACTGTGTCCAAGGTACCCTATCATTCTCATTAGATTCAACAGTAAATATAGTAGAGGGCTTGAAGTATACTTTAAATGAAATAATTTAAGGTTTATGGGCAGTAAATTAAAACCAATTAAATGAAAGTTAATTTAAATAGATCACTCTAAACTGAAATATTTAGTGCATTTTCTTTGCAGAAAAGTTAACCAGAAAAACATAACATCTCATTTTGAATGGGTACCATCAAATAGATCACCATTAGATTATTATCTACACACTAAAGTGTCATCAGTTCACTTATGAGCCCACTTACTTTAGATAATTTCTTTACTGTTGACAAAAATCCCACAGTCATTTCCTAATCAAATCTAATCATTCTATTACTGTACTATCCACTTCTATTTCAGCATATTCAGCACTGGCTACTCTCTAGACATCAGATGGTAAAATGACCTAGAGGAAGAACTCCAAGGAAAGAAAATAGAAAACTCAGAGGGGGGGTTGAAAAAAAAAACAATACACAACACAGGACTTTAAGCCAGTCCATATTTAGTTCCAAAACTGATAATGAGACCATGGATCATTAATTCATGGCAGAAATTTTTGAATCACTCCTTGGATTACTTTCGGATTTTGGAATGAATTTCCAAGAATCCACGAACGTCCTGAGTCGTGAACAAAATTACCTGCATATATGTACTTTTAGGAAGAGGGTGTCTATTTCTTACTGGAACTTCAAAATCATTTTTAATCCTCCAAAAAGTTAAAACTATATATATATAAAGGCATGGGTAGCTAAAAATGACACTCAAAATAGGTAGAAATGCATTAAAAAAAAACAGGTGACTTTTGAATACAGCTAATTGTCTAACACCATCTAATGCCAAGTAAACATTGGATTGTTTTAATGGTTGTAACAAAAGGAATTTACATTTGTCTTAAATACATTTTTTAAAGTTTTACATTTGAAAGTTGTAGTATCCAATGTTTGAGTAAATGGAAACATTTCAAATAAAAGCCACAGCTATATTAAAACATTTTAGCTCAGAGAGAATAATCAAACTTCAGTGAGACAAGATGTAGATTTCCATCACAAGCTGAAGGTGACATGTTGGTCTAGTAAATTCAAGAGATGATTCTACTATAGAAAATTTGAGAGCAAGGAGTGAACTGGAGTCAGGGTAGTAAGAATGCATAGCAGGCACAGTTTTCCCCTGAAAAGAATCCTGAGCTGGCTTGTTAGAGGAAACTTGCTGTCAGTTCCTTTGTGGCACCCTCATTCTTAGAGTATATTCATTACAGTGGGTCTGTCATGTTCTTTAAATTTCTGGAGTTACTATGTCTTCTAGCAAGGTAGGTAATTAACAGTTCTGCTCTCTAACATAACAAAAGTCCTAGTCCTATAAGAACACCATTTAGAGTGTAGAAGGAGGGAAACAAAGTGTTTTGAAATAAAGCTGATCTATAGTTACATAAATTGAAATTTTCTTCAGCTAGCTTAACATTTGTTATTTAGTCATGATAAATTAGCTTTTTATTTTCATAGCTAACTAGATGATCTTTTTTTATATGTTAGTATTTTGTTAAAAACAACCTTATAAAACAATCATATATTCCTACCCAGCAGCCAATATTTTTAAGCCAACAACTAGAGAAATGAATTTATTTACTTACTTGATTTGTATTTATTTACTCTATTCCTGATTTGATGAGGCATTTACATGAAGACACATATTAAAACATAATTAAAAGAAAAAATATAATAACACATGGGAAAATAAAATTGCAGCAGTCAAGACAATAGAGAAAGAACACAAATGAAATGGCCTTAAGGTCTTATGCAGTCATCAATTTTAGCCATTAATTTGACGCTGACAACCCTGGCAACTAAAAGAAAAGGCAGATGTGATCGGTTACATGATATACATTGTATGTAAGAAGAGAACACACCCCTTAGGATAGTTTTAGTGAAGAGGGGTGTGAGCATTCAGTTCATGAAATTGGCATTGAAAGAAATATTTTTGGAAAGATGTAATGTAAGGAATTGTAAGTGATGTGTTGGGCAAGTCTTTAGTAACAACCTTACAGTAGACATAGAGTAGGTTGTGTAAGCTGAGGGTTGTTTTATGTAGAAGATTCATATATAAGTTGAAAGTGTAATGTCAAAGCATAGTAAAGACAGTTCTGCTTGGGGTAAGTTTAAATACCGCCCACATGTTTACCTTTCTAATTATCTGGATTGTTCTGCAAATAAATCATAGAGCATCCAGAAGCATAGGTTAACCATATGTGCTTTAGAGGAGCATTCATATATTTCATCTTTCAACAATTAAAAAAAAATAAAAGTTGGGCAGCAGGCATTGGCAAGGACATGAAATACAGGTATTCTGGGTTTTATCCTTCATCATTTCTTTGGAAATGAGAATAAAATATAAATTACTAATCTCTGTGTTTCTATAGGACTTTGTAGAACTTGCCATGCTCTTCTGCAGTGTATCTCATCAAGGGCAGAGACCAAATCTCATTTTTCTTTGTATCCCAGCATCTAGCAAAAGAAGTACAGCATAATGGATTTTTATTCTGTTATGCTTTCCTGAAGTAGACACTTTGAAGACATTCCAGAGCACCACCATCATTCATATAGCTTGAAAAAGATCCAGTTTTGCACCAACTAACATGAAGGAACCTAATTTATAATTAAAAAATTTCCTTTGGCATCATTTCAAAGGCATTAACTAAACCATTAACTGTATCAACTGATGTAGGTATGGATTTTTTTTTAAATGAGAAAACCATCCAGAGGAACTTTCAAAATTGAAGTTTACGTGTGCTATATCAATGACATGATAGATCAGTATTCACTCAAATTATCTATGAAACAATAACCCTATCCCACTTTTTAAACTTGGTGAGAATTGGATCTGAAGTATCTAGTACTTTTAAATCAGTACCATGAGCATTTACTACAGTGCAAAGTCTCCAAACATGATAACAAATTCTTAGAGTAGGGCCCATACATCAGCAGTAAAATCATGTAACTTAGTTGTGTTTCCTTGAGATGAGCTTGTAAAGAGAATAGGTTACTGGAGATCATAGTATGGAAATAGAG